>DWEG01000427.1:0-11225 GCA_018245845.1 Apyrrothrix hygieia | reverse complement strand
CAATAGTACTCGACCCGGGATTTGAACCCAGGACCTCTCGATCGGCAGTCGCGCTTGTAACCAACACGACTAACGAGGCACTCAAAAGATGTAAAAGTTTGATAACGCACTTTGGTATTATGTGCTTTATTGCCTCATGAAATTCACAAGCAGACTTTTCAGCGCTATCTTGACTTGTCAGTCCTTGTGCGTCAAAAGTTTTAGGTATCGCGGGTCGATCGAGAATGGAATTCGACCCCGTCATTCTGTTTACTATCTGATATTTTTTTTATATTTTAAAATTTTCCTTTTATTTTACTAATGTAGTACAAATATCTCTTGCGTTCTTATATGTCGTATTTGAGCAAATCGTAGGCAACTGCTAGCCTATATTTATGGAAAATCTAATGTTATATACACCATATGTACACGGTTACATCAATTACTTTTAAAAAACTTTCATTCTAGTGTCCAAAAATACATTTTTCATGCTCTCACGTTGTTGCGATTATGTTTTTTAAATAATTTTGCGCAAACTTGTAAAACTATACGTATCCTTCACCAGGAAATGCGACAATGCTTGCCCTGGTCGTAATACCATTTACAGGTTGTTTTGTATGAAGTATCCAAAGTATTTTAGAGTTAACCGGACAAATTTTAAATTAAAAAGCTATTTTTAAATTGTTTTCACACATAAAAGTATGGTAATAACATAAAAGCGTTATAAGGAAAAACTATCTAGTCAAATCATAAACAAAAAAATGCTTTTTCGTTTAAATATGTTACTTTTAAATGTACAAGCACATATTAGGGATAAGTATGATTTTCAATGACAATATGTGTATGTGGTTTTATACTAATTGAGTGTCACACATAGGAAGGTACATAAAATGAAACATTGATTTGTATACAGCAATCGTGTTTATTATTTAAATTGTGTACGAAGTATAAAACAGTTTAAAAAATTGTTGAATGGCGCGTTGCTTGAAGGAGGAAGACAACACGAAACAGCAAGGAGTGCGCGGGGGTCCAATACAAGCCTCTACGGTAGCAATGCGTCAGACAACAACACACAAGAGCACCACACATTGATATTCATGTCATTAACTAAGGGGTTGAATCACATCACGCCTCCTACAGCCGAACACTAGTTGTAGAGATAATATTGTAACTGTTGTATAACTTTGGAATAATTAAAAAAGGAACAAGTTAGATCATCATATTAAATCTGTTACTGAAGTCTATGGTGAAATATATATATAGTGAAAAGTTATGTTATGCCCTCATCTAAAAACAGTTGGTGGCACGCATAAAGGCGTCGATATATAAACTCCCTCGGTCCATTCCAGCAGAATACAGATAATATATCACTGTCAATTTTTGTATGATTCATTCTACTTTTCACTGCGTTGCAATTGATATTCAAACGAGTTACATGAACACGAATTGAGTATTAAGATCACTTCTATCAAATTTATTGGCCGATTATATTAAGATATATCGTATGTGTTTTTATTATCGATATAAACGTTATTGCCTTATCTGCTGGAATAGAATGCACAGATGACATAAAACCAATGTTTTTGTACAAAACACGCTTTTGCTTCACACATCATTCGAAATATCGAGTTTGTTTTATTTTAAGATCAGTGTATGTTAACAGCTCGAAACAAGCATAATGTGAAGCGGTCGTATATATAATATTTCTGCTGACTCTGCTATATCGTATTATTTAGCTACACGCCATTACGTCATGCGCGTTCATCGGTGCCCTTGCATTAGAAGACATACATAGGTTCTTACAATAAAATATTATTTAAAAGGAATCACAAAATAACAGCCAGATTTCAGACAAGAGTTATGCTAAGTCATAAAGGTTCCAAAATTTCTCAGTCGTAATATCTAAGAAATAGTCAAACTTCCCATTAGATCATTTAATTTTTTACCTTGACGTCTTCTGTTGAAGATGTGCTTATTTATTCCATCTTTTTAGGAGCTCAAAAGAAATTTTAGCTGTTTTTCATACCACGTAATGTCATTAAAAGTTAAATTTAAAAAAGCGAAAGTTTCATTGCATCTGACTTATGCTATTGAAAGTACCTTGAAGATTATACGAGACTTCTATAAATATATTTGTAGATAAGTTGTAATATGATTTTACTCAGAAAAATCGCAAAGTGCATTCTATTAAAGTTTTACAAAAATCCTAGCTAAAGTCCAAAGGGCTGTCATCGTATGTGAATAAAACCTATTCAAGTATCATCTTATTACAACAGTTGGCACTGATTATTAGTTAATTCACGCGTGCTCTGATGATATTAATACCTTCTGTAGGTTTAGGTTTTTTATTTATATTTATGATATTTGACAACAACCGCAAAAATAATTTTGATACACCCCTACGAGTACACATTTTCAAAGGAAACATACTTATACAAAGCATATCGTTTGACACATCAATTTCATTTGGACTTTCGTTAGCTACGAAAGATCTCAGTTTCCATAATAAGTTGTTATTCCAAACTTTTATTATTGAAAAATTTTAAATTGTTTACTAATTAAACACGAAGTCTAGAGTTTATTTCTGGTAGTTTGAAAATTTACTAACATAATTTAAAATTGCATTATGTTATACCTATATAAATAATGAAAGTATCGTACCAACAAATATTAGAGACCAAATCCGGGATTATTACAAATTTGTCTTCTGACTGATTACATTATTAACACGATTGATAAAGAACACTGTAAGAAATTCGGAATATTTAAATCATTATGTTTACGCATAATGTCTAAAAATGTTCTTATTGTAAGCGTTGATTCAACCTCTGATTTATTTTGAATTGTTCATAACAATCGTTATTATTTTGATGAAGCCCAATTACGTTACGATTTTTATAGTAAATTACAAATTGTATAATCTCCATCGTCCAACACAATTAAAGTTTCAAGACCCGTTACGTTTCAAAACAGTTAAAATTTATTCTCTACCTACGCCCTTATCGTTCCTTTTTATATTATTTATTATTAAAATACGTAACGAATAAAAATACTTTCTGTAGTTTCTACGACTTTTCTTTCCCAAGTTAGCCTTTTCAATGAATCACTCGTTTTATTAAAAATGTTTTCTTTATTTATATGTTCATCTTATATTATCAGAACCGTTCTTTGAAACGGATTCTTTTATTACGTTTGGAAATAAAAATATGTAAAAAAATTATAATGCTGTAGTCATATAGTCTTGTAGTCTTTGGTATACCAATAAAGTAAAAATAGAAGTAACAGTTGATAGGTGACCCCAAGAGTAGCGGAATACAAGTAACAAGAAGTAAAAGGTGCAAAATCCACAGTGACCTATGTACCTACAACATTGAATACACATATTTCCATCCTAATGATTATATTTCATTGATTACATATGCAACTATAACTGTCTCATTATAAAGCCTTTGTCACACTACACGATGTCTCCCACATGCCATGCACATGCCAGCGAGTAACACGTATCAATTGGAAAAATCATATTTTGTCAGATTTATTGCAAACATTTTTTGTCTGAGCAACATTCAAAAGAATCTTAAATGTTTTTATTCTAACGACGCCGACATACATGCATGCTTGAACGTCTACCTACTCGCAGTGGGAAAAATCTGTTAAATGTCTCTTCCACGATAGTATGCAGAGTTTAGTATTCCTAGAAAAGCTGTTTTCGTGGTAAGGAACCTTTATTACTAGATGCCTATATCCTGTAATATAGAAATATTGCTCTCTATACGGGGCCAAACGTTAACAGGAAATACGCAAGCAGCTCTCAAAAGATTAAGACTCTCGTGGACTTAACATTCAACATCGCTTTTTATAATTGCTCCAGATGTTATCATAAACACATACACCCTTTAAATGCTAACTTTGAATGAATAGAAAAACCTACGCGAGACACTTTCTACAAAATATCGAAAGGTACACATAAATGAAAATTATTCTTAATGTATCCACACCTAGTTTGATTGCGATAAAAACAAAAGTGTTAGGCCTTTAGTAAGGTGTTCTTTATCGAAATACTATTTAATGCCACTAAAATAGGATACTGGAATGCAACAGAAACAAAAATAGTCCTAATGATTTGAAACTGAAGATTTCATTGAAAGGGATATTTAAACAGTGTGCAAACAAAAGAGGCCAATTAATGAGACAGTTTCTAAATACTATCGCCGTTTAGACCTTCTCAAGGGCTCTTGCTAAAAGCCCTTCAAACCCTCTTCGAATAAATAGAAACCTTTTTCTTAAGGTCGCGAGACTACTCATCAATATTCGGGGCAACATCAATGGAATACATTTATCTTGTTTTATAAATACATCAATTGGAATAAAACTGTCGGATTTAAACGTGCTATTTCATTTCAGTGTCGCACATATCTGTCAAGAGCAGGATATATTGGTGTCGGCTCAGCCCGTAACACGTAATACACGAAAATTCAAGTGAATATGACGGAGAATACAGACGAATAGATCTGTTTCTTTCAGGTTTTCATATACAGGTTTTGTTAAGCTCATGTCACATAATGTTGAACTTGGCGGATATGTGCGGCGATGAAGGAGTCCTGAGTCTTTAAACTTGTTCGGTGTAGAACGCATTGCTGGTGCAATTGCCGTTGTCGTTAGGGGAGTCAGGGTGCTCCTCGGGCTCCACGCCGTTAGTGCGCATTTCATCACGAACCTGAGGGAAAAGCATAAAAGTCAAATCATGACACTCTGTTTTGAGTTTTTTATTCTTACTTGCAAAATTTGGAAATATTCCTTCTTTCCTAGACCCTGTTGTAAATTGAAAAAAAAAGTAAAATAAACATATTTTTGAAATGAGAATCAAACAAGATACATATTGACATGTAATCAATCGCATGAACGCAAGCTTAAAATTATTCAAAACATTTAAGATAAAATGGCGACCCTTACTTTCTCCACTTGTCGCATGACACGCAGCATGTTCAGCCCAGCCAAGTTCTTAAGCTCCTGTATGGTCCACTGGCCACTTCGAAGAAGTTCAGCGAAGAGTTCGGGATATCTGGACACATCCTCCAAACCACGGGGAACCCTAGGATAAGACAATATTATGCCGCTATTGTAGTCTTGAACACTATATTGTTATATTGCAAGACAAGCCTGTTTTGGCCAAGTAACAGACAAGCTAAACCCACATTTAAGTAGCCTATTCGATTAAAATGTTGAATATAAAAGCCCTAACTTAATCCTTCACAAATCATGCATTTATTACTATAAGTAAGGTAATGACTTAAGAAATGATTTTTCAAAATTTCAGGTCGATGTCCAAGAAACTACTAAGTCATTTTGCACCAAGAAATATAAATTGTTAGTTTTATAATGCTTCCTGAGTGATATACTGTACAATTACACATAAGAAATTAAATTAAAATTATGTTTTAAAGAGGCTTATGGTTCTGGCCAACTTCTTTCACCCATTGTAAATTCATTAAAGTCATTATATTAAAGGTCCTTTTGATTTAGCTTTCTCTTTAGAGATTTCCGATTTGTTTGAGATATATACGGTCGGGCTAGCTTCTTCCGATTCTACAAGTCATATATGTATATTTCATACGTACAAATTGACTTATTTAATGTTTAATACTAAGATACATTTATCGCTTATATACAATCTATTCGTTTCTCTACAAAACAATATAAAATGACCTCTCAATGATTTCATCATAAAGATCCATCAAGTTTCAAAACTTCTGTGATTTATGAAGGTAGCTTGAAAGTTTCTCTTTAGTCTGAGCGAGTTTCGACATCATTACTTTTATAACCTCGGGAATAACTAAGTACATTATAATTAGACATTTCACTATAATTATGATATTTGTTGTAAATATTGTTTACATTTGGAAATTTTAACTCGTTTTTGGCGTAAATGATAAAAACAGTATATAGAAGAATCTAAATCTTCAAGATGTTTAAACGAAAATTGCCAATTTTATTTTGAGACTGTGATAAAATATAAACTATTATTAAAAAATTAAGTATCATCGTGTTCAATATTAGTGAATTATAATAAAATTTTAAGTTCATTAAAAAAATTCAATTAAATCGACAAAAAAAATCGGTGATGTACCTTTTTTGTTCAAATTGTGATATTTATAAGCGTGCCTCCTTTATTACTTTCGGTTGTAAACTATCGGAGTCAGAATCCACAACAGGAAACCGGAATTCATTGCTAGCAGAAGTTATCAAACAAACCTGTTAACGCCGTCGTAGTCGCCTCCGATGCCCACGTAGTCGGCCCCAACCATCCGTTTGATGTAGTGGAAGTGTTCTGCAGACAAACAACTATTATTAACGAAACTGTACTTCTGCTGTCAACCAATTGACTGAGAGATTTTGTTTTATTTAGCAATAGTCTCGCTTTTACCAGTTCAACTCTCACTTGATAGAAAGCGAGATGCTGCCTACGATGTATCACACTTGCCTGGGAAGAACTTATTCACTATTGTCTTAAATAATTCCAAGTTGTACGAATAGGGAAAAAGAGATGCCGACAGGGAATTCCACTCTTTCGCAGTTTGTAGCAGAAACGATTTAGCGAACCATTTCGTCCTTTTCAGAGGAGCGTCCATAATGCGGACGGTACCCTGCCATACGTCTAGTGCCGTGCCGATGGTAGAACGGAACAGGGGGAAACAAATCATGAATCTCTTTTGCGCACTCTCCAAAATGTATCCGATAGAAGACTGCAGGGTCAGCAACTTTGGGTCGATAATCAAGCTCAGCATTCATATATGATAATGTTCTGAGAGAGAGCTCTTGTAATTTATACTTATACCGAGTTGAAAACTTTAATTGTATGGTTAGTACAATACAGACAATCTCCATAGAACGCATTAAATGGTCAATTTAATAAAAGTAAGTTAAACTATTTACGAGAATATGGGGATAAGGTTTCATTCTAAAGAGATTATCCCGAATAAGGCAATAAGACCAAAAGGGATCGCTGCCCTTTCTCCTGAGCATACCCTTGCTAATTTCAACCCACAGATAGATTAATGGCCGTTGTACAACATTTGTGTACGTACGCGTAGCCTATAAGTTAGAAAGTCTGAGTATTCATGTGAATAACAAATAAAACAGGCATTACGTTCCGTAGTCATTCTTAAGTTTAGTGTTAATTGTTACCAAATCCGAAAAATTGTCAACACGTATGGTAACCCATGAGCAAGTTCTAGATAATCTTTATGGTGTTCATTCAACTTACAGAAATAAAAGGACTTGCTTGTAATTGTTTTAATCACATTAATTTAGTAAACCATAAAAAATATCTTTTTCAATCTATCTAACCGTTATATGTATATAATAATAATGTTCTTGTTTCCTTAATCTTTTAGTGGTATGCCTTAAAAGTGGTATTCCCATATCAGATATAAACAGGTAATTATAGTTTAAATAATATAAAAGATTAATTATTATTCCAGTTGATTTTATAATTACAGAAAATGAAAAAGATTGATAATTTGAGGGATATGTAGATTATTTATTACAATAAATTGTCCTTAAATTAAGTAGCGACTAATAATTGTAAATCTGAATCACAAACGTATGACAATAAACATTGATCAAGTTAAAAGTTACGCCAGTGATATGCCTATATATGAAATGCTAAAAATTTTACTTTTCCTACGCTATTTTTACAAATATACATAAGTATACAAAATTCAAAATGTAGCTCCAGAGTGTACAATACATAGAATATCTACAAAAAGAACCAAAGCAGCACAAAGTGACAAAGGGATATACAAATTTGCATTATTCGCGTTTTATGAAACCAGGAAAAGTAAGTAATATTTATGGACGCATAAAAATATTAAGTAACGGAAACTTTGCATGCGATGTACGACAAAGCTCATTTGTTAAATAAAAAATAGATTTAAACCAAAAAACATGGTAATGGTTAAAAAAATTGAAGTATCATGGAGCATGTAAAAGAATGTTATAAAAAAGGTCGTCTTCCTTTTAAAATTTTTTAGCGAGCATTAGGTACTCGCGGTAACGCATTTAAAATTACATTTACAAAACGTAACTTTTTTCGTATATTTCACGAGCTTAACTCACCAGCAACGTCGGATATGGTGGCGTTCGGGGCGCACTTAACGAAGTCCGGGAAGAAGTTCACCATAATGATACCGCCATTTTCTTTCTGTGACAGAAATAATGCCTTTTTTATTCCTTCACTTCTAGCGATTCCTTCAGGGATGGCTCGCCAAGAAATTGTGTCAACTTTTTTTGTTTTATCTAAGAAAATGAGTCTCCCTTCATTGTTCCTAAGGAATAATTGAACAGAACGTCATACTAATTTTTAATTACAGATAAATTCAACCTTACGGTTACCATCAGTATTGTTCTTGAATTGAATTCTATTATGGATTACACACTCTATATAAGTTACTGTTAACAAAAGACATAGAGTGGTAGATAAATACTAGGTACTAATTGTTAATCCAACGTTTAATTTTTATATCGCACACAAACATTGTTGCTATCGTACATATAGTATATAAATAGCAACATTAATCGTCAGTTGTACAAGATTTAACATTTCGTTCTTCTTACCAGAGACTGGATGATGTCATCCGGTACATTACGGGTGTGATTGCAGAGGCTGTAGACCGATGAGTGGCTGAATATTACAGGGGCCTTGGAGAGACGGATTGCGGCCCTAGCAGAGTTATCGCCCACATGAGACAGGTCTATAATCATCCCGAGGCGGTTCATCTCGCGCACCACTTTCTGTGAACAATTACGTCAGATTCTAGTTCCTGTAATAAATATACTGTGAAACGTAATTAATTCGATACACATAAACGTAACTTCACGCCTGTAATCCCCGAAGAGGCAGGCAGAGGAGTGCAGTACACTCCCATGTTTCACCAGTTACGTTTACGTCGCAGTATGGAATAGGTGGTGAGTCTATTGCCATACACCGGGCACTAATCCAGACTCCGAACCACAACTAGATAATCTAATTTTTAGAAAAATCCAATAGTACTCGATAATTCGATACACAATTAATTTTATTACTCTTATGCCATAAAATAAATAATATCATAAGTGTACCGGGTTTTCCGTGGCCAAGCTAAGCGATCAATTCAGTGAATAGGCATTTGGTTATAGACATCTTACACAACATTATCAGTTCGCATTTGCCTTGTTCTCTAACGACTCAAGTTAATCAATTTAATGTGGATCATCTTGACTTAGGTCCAATACCCGGCCTGGCGTGTCGCCAATACCGTTAAGAGAGCAAGAGGCGTCACAGCGTTTAGCTTAAATATTGCTGCACTCAACCATTAGGATGAGGTCAACGAAGTGCTTTTATTACACTTGGAAGTTATTAAAGCATTAAAAGTGTTCAATTTTACATGTTATGTACTTCTGGTGACTGACGGATCAAGGGGAGAGGAAATGAGAAAACACAATGAATTATAACAGTTATGATAATAAACGACATTCCGAACAATTCAAACACAAGCATGAAGGCGGCACGCATGTAACGTTTTGAAAGAAGAATATTCTTATTATTTGGATTATTCCGCGACGGCTTTTGACTTAACATCAAAGTGGCATAAACGTAATGTGCATTAAAATGAGCAAAGAATGTAGCTCAAAGTGTGATGACGAGATACAATATCAATCAAGTGTTTAGAAACATTACATAATACGTCGCTCACGATGAAATTCGCAGAATAGAATGCTTCTCAGAGCTAATTTTAGAATATGAACTATAATGGTTCACTTACCTCTCCGAACTCCGTCAATCCCTTAGCCACGGGAGCTTCATTCGTTGAATCAGCCCTATGAAACAACAATACATATAAATCGAGCGAGTAAGTAAAAGAAAGTAGTAACTTGCACGTGCTATATACAAAAGAGGTATATACTATATATATAATTGCTCTGCCAGCAACTCGCATTGCATTTAAAACAAATTATTTCTTGCATAGCTTGCGAAATGTGGTCAAATTCCAGCTTTAACACAATAGCCTGCCAAAAACCGCAAGAGCATGTTGAATGCAGGTTTCATATAATTCAATTAAATAGCTGCATATACATTGTTACGCTTATGTTACTTAGAAGGAGGAGAAATTATATCCACTGGCTACCGTTATGACAAACTTGTTTCGCCTAGTTTACTTTCATCTCATCACACATATTCTTCTGTTAAAGATATCCGTAACTTTAATTTCTTTTAAGACGACTCCAGTTTCATCTATATGGTTTTTATTATTCCAACATAATTAAACACTGAAAGTTGAAAACTGATGATGATACAGTATTTATAAATTTTTATATCCTCTTTACAAAATATTGACCTTACTTTAAGAGTGCAATTCTATCATATAACAATATTATTCATGGCACCGATTACATTGGTCTGTTTATATTGGGAGAATTTCGTGCCGTCATGTGTTGCGCTTGACAAATCCATTCCAAGTTATATTCGCACATATTATGCGCCCGATGCAACGGACGTCGTGCTCTTTACGTGAATCGACTAAAAACTCCGTCACTTGTATATCTTTTGAACTTCGCAAATTTTATTTACAGTTTTAGAGAAGTTCTACTTTGTACTGGAAGTGGTATAGTAGAAGTTAAGCGTCTAACTTTTAGTACAGTTCTTTCGGACATTCTAGCTGGTTTCAGTACACTTATTTTGGACTACCTACCCATGATACTGTGCTATATAAAACAAATTATTTATTTGGCGTTCCGTTGTATACTAACTTGACTAATTTATTCACATGTGCGCACGTATCAAATCAGCAGCCTGACACTATTTCTGGGCATACGCCTCTTCTGAGCGTTTTTTGCCCATAATTCCCACGTTAGTAATGTGGGTTAGAGAACGCAGAACAAACAGAACAGAGATTTGTCGCATCCCTTACCCTGCGGGCCGTAGGCGGCTAGTGAATTTAGCCTTGTATAGGCAGGCCGCACCATACCGCGATCTGCCAGCGCCGGGCTTAGTGGCCTCTTAGGACATCTTGGTATCGCGGCATGGACTCCAGGAATGTATTCATGAATACCGATAATGAATGAATGAATACCGATAGGGAATTAGATAAGAGACACAAGAATTTGATTTGATAACTCTGACAGTGGGAACACGATAAACGGGACACGTGTTAAAAGGTTGTTCGGCTGGAAATGTACGCGGAATACTAATACCTTTGAAGATGTTT
>DWEG01000426.1:0-11231 GCA_018245845.1 Apyrrothrix hygieia | reverse complement strand
ATTACATAACTGTCACGAATGGTCAAACAATATGAATAATGGTGCGCTTACATGGACAACTAAAATTATTCAAATAGTATTCAATTATGATGTGACGATTAAGCAATTTACGGCAATATCTATACCCAACAGTGTTGCTCCAAAAAGCGCCACATTCTTCTAGGCAATATGTTGAAACACTAGCAATTCAGCGCAACAATAGTTGCTGGAAATGGACGAGTTTTAACTGGTAGCGGCTTATAGTGCTTTTATTATTATGAGTTTAGAATGAGAAAAAAATAGAATTTGATCCATAGACGATAACCCACGGATTTGGGACCGCACGTTTTTACAAAAAGGAAGGCCACTCTGTGATCAATTACTTATTCAAAACCATCACCAAAATTTCTCAGAGTGATTGTGGATTATTTTTAAATTAGGTTGGCTCTCATTTGTAACTTATAATAATATTAGTAATTGTAATAGCCAGCACCCCAAGGGAAAGTGAGGGTTAGCTGCACATGCGAAAGAGAATGGAAATTGACAAAATTATCCCAATCGACTGGACACCCGGCAATTCACATGAGCGACTTTGAGCAATATGGATAAATATGAAGAATTCACATGAGCGACTTTGAGCAATATGGATAAATATGAAGAATTCCAAGCAGCACTGGCGAAACTATTGCCACGTTTTATGAAAATTGCTCCGTGTTGCTCCACGAATTTTCTCAGACTGATCCACTGCCATTGCCGGCAATGATTGTATAAAAAATTGCCCCTATATGCACACCTTAAGAGACGACGCTAACCTCAAAATATTCTTTATTGCATGCCATAAATAATGTCTTCGCAATATTATTGTAAACAACAATCATCAGATTGACGTTTGGCCAAATTGCCAAATCCACATATTATGTACATACACTTGTGCTGATTCCAGCCCAAAAGGGATCAGAGCACGAAAACTATGACGACGACATAATGCTACATATAATAGACGGACGTCTACCGAACCTAGGACCTGCCGTAGAATACTTTTGGCATGAATCAGACTGGATTAATCGTTCACTTTGACGTACTTCCCTGTATTTGTAACGTAATATACAGGTGGGGTGTGATTGTGGTTTTTGTTATATAATATAATTTTTCCCTCTTCGTCTAACTTCACTTGTGCTTTGCATTTCATAGAAATTCTCTTAGAACAGTACCATAGTCGGTTTCGCCGATTAACAACGTGGTTGAAGGTAAACCCATCTACCATTAACAATGGATGTTTTCCTTGCACGGAGGGAATGAGCTTGTATTCTATGTCTGCAACAAAAGTTTAAAATATGACAGTAATCTAGAAAGTTCTTGATGTTTCCAGTATGTTGATGTATCACGCATTCTGAATGTCACGGTTTTAGACGTATCAATTTCAAAAACAAACTATTGTAATGTTTACGCTATTAATAATAGTATTTAATTACCGGATCAGAAATAAATGAATAAAAAAAAAGTAACATCACGCCTGTAATCCCTGAAAAGGTAGGCAGAGAAGTGTAGTACACTCCCACGTTTCACCAGTTACGAATAAATAAATAGATTATTAATAGATATATTTTTAATTATGCCAGCCGTAAATAAAGATCCAAATCCGTACAAATCAATGCAGCTTAATATGTACCTAGTTCAATAGTATGCTGTTCTGATCTCGCTTTACAATTATTAGGACAATTTCATACCTCCAATTCAGCACTGAATGATGCTCCTTTAAGACATTATATCTTCATTTTATTTGATACACACCTATACCGAGTATCAAATCGCGTCGTTAGTATTGTAATCGTAACAATCTGCTTAAATAAACTTATACAGATAATTCCGACATTAGAGACTATCAATGAGATTCAGAAAGTCTGAGTCTGAGTAATTCAGCAGACGTAATACACTCATACAACTAGGTTCTCAGGTGTGGCGAAGCTTCTGCAACCGATTTCGAGAAGAGATACCAAATATACTATGATATGTATGTGGTACTGTGACTAGTTAAAACTAAGTAGCTTGTATGGTATATTCGGTCGCTTTACATAATATTATTAATAAGGCATAATTCGGTCACAGACATATTAGCATAGTAACATTCAAAAAATTCTATTGTACGAGTTTTTAGAGCCGACATTCGCTTATTCTTGAATCACATTAATGGGTATTAATCAACAAAAATTTGTACATGATGACACTAACTGTTCAAAAATAGGTATTTCATTAAAACATTAATGCCAACTAACAGTGTGGCCTATCCACGATTAATGGACAAAAATTATTAATTCTTAATATTTACAACGCGTCGACAAAATCTTATTTGAATTATCATTAGTCCCAAGCGGCAAAATTTCCGGATTATACCGGACACTTCTAAACTTAAGATGTGGGTTGTAGGAGTGTATGTACAAGTGGGATAAAATATAAAGAGTTTATAAAAGATAATAAAAAATAAATAACAAACAAATAGAAAATGTAAAATTCAATTGGAATGATGATATTGAAAATACCTGTATGATACTAATATGATATTCAAATGATCATAATAATGATTATGATGTACCACGTTATTATAATGATAATAATATTTGACGTATAACATGAAGCTGATATTGATTTTATTTAAGAACAATACTCTCGTAATGGTCTCTATAAACAAATTTATCTCAAATCCTAACGAGGTGTTCGTCTCGTCGTTCGAAGCAATTGTTGACTTGATTCAATTGAGAACCGCTCAGTTGATTCATGATGACAGCGTTATATGCAACTAATACAGGATGTAGGAACCCACAAGTACTACTGGGATCAAATGTACTAGATTTAAAAAAGAATTGTCCGCAATAAGACTACCATGGGTAGTTTTTCAAAACGAATATAATTACAAATAGGTACGTGGCAAATATGCAATGCTAAGTAAACATTTAGGATTTAACAAAAAAAATCACATGCATATCTCATACACGACGACCATGGAATTTTCCACGAAAACCATACTTTGTCGTTGTGAACAATATCATATAAAAAATTAATTGAAATTATAGTATCCCAACTATACATAAACGTAAAGATTTAGTAAACATGCTGCACTTGTTCTTACAACACTAAATGAATGTATTGCGTTTACTTTTCGACTACATTTTTGGGATACTTCAACCGTATAAAAATAAAAAAACTTCAACTCAATCTTATGTAATGGCCCTCTTTAGTAACGCAGTAGTATGGCGGTGGATGGTTATGTTCCGACTCATAAGCCTTGATGCTGTTGGTCTTATCAAACTTCACTCGCGCTCTGCACCTGCTCGACAGTCTCTTCGAGCACGCCCAGAAGCCTTTGCTGACTTGGTTGAAGGTGTAGTTTTCCAGCATCAAAAGAGAGTTCTTCCCTTTCACAGTAGGTATAAAAGTGTATTCCAACGCTGAAATAAAATAAAATAAAATCATATACCAAACTGTGGTTAACTGTAAACGTGTTACTACAAGTAGTCACTTAATTAACGACAAAGGAAGTTAAAAACGTTACACCATATAACAATCACACATTTCTGGGTAACAACTTTAAATCGATCGAAAACGTTACCTGCAAAGAAACAAAAACAACACAGTTACAAAAATACTGATGAAAACAATTTTTTTTGGCAATATATAATCAGATTTAAAATATTTGACTAAAGCGCAGTGGCAAAGCAACACTTAAAATAAATTGTGCGATACGTATTACGTCATCAATGGTTTCTGAATAGATTTCGAATTGGTCGGATATAACCCAGAACATTCGATTCCCGATTACATAATATGCTTAGGAACAATAATTCGATGTAGTTCTTGTCTACTTAGGTTCGTATTTACAAAGAAACTTTCCACTTTTCCGAATCGTCTACAATGAGTGCTTAACTACATATTTGCCGAATACTAACGATTGGGCGACAGTACTGACCCTTAAAATGTCTATTATGGCAAGACAAACTACTGTTCGTATATGATTTGATAATGACAGTTCACTGATCATTATAAGCGGACACAAATTCCATCAAAAACAATAAATACTATGCTAATTTAAAGTCTTTTTGATTCGGTTTCTTGAAACACAAATGCTTTTTTAACATAAAGACTCAGAATAAAAATAACGAGAATGTGACGAATTAATGTATCAATAAATAATGATTTTATAACAGAATTAATAATAGTGACTTATATTTTAAACGCATAATGAGAGGACTAGAAAGTAGGAATTACGTATGCAAATTGTTGCGATAATGCGACATTACACCTCCCCCTAATTTGACGTATTGCCCGCGTTGGTTGATGGAATACACAGGCGGGGGATGGTTGTGGATTGGATCGTAGTATACAATTTCACTTTTTTTATTAAACTTAATTTTTGCCGTACAATGGCATGCGGATCTCCCAGAACACGCCCAGTACAGTTTATATTTGTTCACTTGGTTAAATGTATAATTCTCGAACACCAGTAGAGAATTCTTTCCGGTTTTGGTCGGGATAAACGTGTATTCTAGAGCTGAAAAGGGTGAGATCTTGATTAAAATAATCTGCAAGCTCAAAGTTGGACTACTCACGCAATACGCCACAGTGGTCAAGGAAGACATTGTGAGGAAACGTGCACGTCTCCATGATACTCTCTAAGGCGTGTGAAATCGGCCAATCTACACATGGCTAGCGTGTTTGAGTATGACTTCAACACTTGTCATTCTGAGAGGAGATCCGTATCCACTATTAGAAATGTTAAAGATGTGACGATGATGATACTGATGACAAAATCTGATAAAGCCCATTTTAGGGATACACTATAATATCGGGCTACTGTAAAAATCAGTACTCACAATAAACCGAATGATTGAATTAGGAAAATTAAATCTACATTAAGCATGCAATTAAAATAAATGAAATAACATATATTTTGAACATTATTTATTTTATATGACGTGATTGAAAAGATATTGACGTATTAAAACATTAACCTTGTGTGATACTATCTATGTATTATGGCAAGGTTATATAATACTATTGTTAGAAAGTTACACCATGTTTGATCTAAGCTTAGACACCTCTATGTAAGCGCTTCGCAATCTAAGAACGAGCTCAGTCTTCATCCAACTCTCGTACTGTCAATATCGTGACTGATATGTTTCTTGTTACGATTGAAAAACGGAACAATTAGAAATCTAAATATTTTATAATGAAAAAAGGTAAATTGCTAGTATGATTGTAATGTCCTTTTTTAATATACACCTACTTCCTTTTCTAAAACTATGCTCGCTGTAAGGAGCGAATCATTATGTTTGTTCCGTTTTGTTGAACCTTTTCTAATGTTAAAAATAATTTGGTTCTTGACTACGTAATGGTTGCAATATATGAATAATTTAATTCCAATGTTGTCAGCAAATACTTTACAAACTATTTTTATTACTAATTATTGTATACTTTAATTGGTAGGACGGGGTTTGTTTTTTTTTTATTACTAGTAAGTACTACAATTACACATATTATTCACATTTAAATATGTAAGCTATTAGCTATGAAAACTTATCCGTTTGGTTTATAGTAGAAATAGATGAAAATGTTCTTCCTAAGAAAGTATTTATTTCCATAGATGAAATTTAATACTTCAAATGATTAAATCGTCTAGTTCAAAAGACAAAAATACAATTTTTTTCTGCTCATGTTTCCTATTCTAAGTAATGAAGTTATTCTAAGTAATGAATTAATATTATCATTAGATTTCGACCACTAACCTAAGTATCGATAACCAGGTAATGATCAATATTTGCGAGATCATTAACCAATAAGGTCATGAATGGTGGACTTACAAGGCATGACTGGAATTGGTGGTGTGTGAGGTTTAAAGTAGTTCTGGATAAATATTAACTAAAAGGCCAGTAATTTTACGACCAAAAAGTGACCGATCCACGATTTCCAATCAATCTTAACTATCAAGTTCAATTTAACTAGCCGTAACTACGTAAAGCTTAAGGAATACCTACTATTATCAGCTCCGACAAAATTACAATTTGACTGATATCGTTCAACATTGTTATCACAAACCCTATCGTAGCATTTAGCAACACCTTCAAAGTTTAACATAAAACCCGCCGGCTGTGAGAGCGTATTTTGGCGGGAAATGGGAATGGTAATTGAAAGTCTTCAAAATCTGGAGGCTTTCGTTGACGTGGACGTACATTTTGCACCGCTGCGCCCCGCGTCCAGTGCACCGCCAGCACTTCATACCGGCTGGTCCTCGGATCACGTCGGTGGGCAAGCTAAAGGTATACCCGTCGAACATCAGTAAAGTTTTACCAGATGACAACCTAATGATGATAGCTGCAAGATTGAAAAAGTTATTAAACAATATGTATGAATAGTTAGTGACCGAGTCATAAACATATATTATATATTTAGCTATAGCGGTGATAGCTTCGTCATCATCATAACCCTATCTCAGTCCACTGTTGGACATAGACTTCCCACAGAGATAGCTTAGGGGTTGGAAATTCAGCCCCTCACTTCGGAAGCCCGGGTCCAAATCCTGACACGCACTTCTTTACAAATATGGGCGTATTAAGGTTAAATATCACTTGTTATACCGGTGAAGGAAAACATCGTGAGGAAACCTGCACAGCTTAGCGTTCATACAGAAAAATCTTCTCTATAGCCGTGTAAAGTCGGCCAACCCGCATTTATCCAGTGTGGTAGACTATGGCCTTAACCGTCTCGTTCTGAGAGGAGACCCGAGTCCAGCAGTGGAACGATAAAAAGGGTCGAGAGAAAAAATTTTGCTCAGTGAAAAGCTTAAGCATGTTGTGCTTTTCACGATATTACAGATGTCGAACCAATTATTACATACGAGTAATCTTACAAAATGACTTTTTTTCTTAAAAGCATCATGCATTTTAATCTAAACATTAGAAATTAAAACTCACAAATTAGTACTCATATACAAGTTTAATTACATCAAATCATCACATAAAGGCGATTAAATGAAATATGGGATATGAGATGTATAAAAAACGATATCAAAATAATATTACCCTGTATGATAATTTGTACACAATTTTTATTATATTTTCCGCCAAATTAAGTATTTCAATTACTCATACCGAATAATATTTCTTTTTTCTTTAATTAAATACACCTTATCAAGACCAATACTAATTAAGTAATGTATAAGTATTATTCTTATAATTTCCCAGAAACCACAACCTATTACATCATAATCTGATAGAAACAAAATTTTGACTTAGAAATTTAAGAAATATTCTGGAACTGGTTTAAAAAACAATTATGAAGATAAATTCTAAATTAACAAGTTTTAACACTATAAATAATAGGAAAAAATGGTTACAATTAAAAATATTAAATGCCCACTTTTAATGCATAAAATCATGCAACTCATAAAATATAGAGAGAAAACGTAATATGTGGTTAAAACGAATAAGTATACACATTATAATAAACCACACAACAATACACCTAAAACTAAAAGCCAAGTCTTATCGTATTTTGAGCAAAGTAAGTACCTTCAATGATTAGCATATTCTAATAATTGTGGGGCGCTCTATATAAAATACCAACCGCCACTACTCAAAACTTCCCATTCTGATGTACGCTAAATAGTTAGAAAGACAAAATATGCAACATGAGTTTTAATGCTACGCAGGAACTTAATAGAATGCAATCAGTTTGCGCGCAATATACAAAGCAATATTAATTTACTTTATGGTTTAATTAATATTTCTCTCTGAAACGCACAAAATAAATATCTATAATGTCGAGTTAACATTCAAAACACTGTTACCAGTAGCAAACGATTTAGGGTCCTTTCATGGAGTACAATCCACCTGGGGTGATATCATAGATTGGCGGATCGTGTGTGTGCTCGTGTGATATACACACCAGCTCGTAATCGTCGTTCACGTGGAGACAAACGGTGCACTTCCATTTGCTCCTGCCCGAACAGTACCAGCGTTCTCCGCCCGGCATTGGCGATGGATTCGAGAATGAATAACCGTTCAGCATAAGCAGAGTCGCGCCGTCCACAGCTGTCACCACTCTCACTGCAATCATTCATAATTACGAAACAATTAAGTGATTACCATCGCAAGATACGTCTTCAGATAATCAATATAATTCAAAACATATTGGTGTCTTTATCTCGTATATCTCATAGTGAAAAAATTATGTACTTATATAAACGTATGATGTGATTTTGGTGTTTAATAGTTTTTGTTAACTCTCATAGTTCCAGTGCGCTAAGGGAGAACACAAATACACGACAATTGGAACATTAGTTTGGAATGTTTATGAACATTGAGATAAATATCATTATTGATTAGATTGCAGTTGGTTGATCTTAGAAGTAATTGAAATAAAGAGTTATATACGTGTACATTTAAGTTTTTAGGTTTGATCAAAAATAATCTCCGTCCTTGACAGTGCGTCCACGTCGCCCAAATGTGATTTTTTTTTCATTTCCATTATATGGCAAACACTGGCGCTAGCTCTCTCACAAACAAATTATTAATCTCTATTTGTATCATGTGAAAAAAGACTAACTCGCTAGTTAGTAATACTACTTAACTATTATTTTTTTATAAAAACAAAACGATTTTTACTTCATTTTTATTTTTACAATGTATATAAAAGAAATAATTTGCTAGTACAACTCACTGTAAACAGATAAAGTGAAAAAAGGTATTTTTCACTTTGACTACATCAATTTAAAAAAAGATTTTATTAAAACGTACAATGATAATATAATTAGGATATATTTCAACTTACTTGCAGATAAGCAAACAATGATTTAAAAACATCTGAAATTATACATAAAATAAAATTATACATAAAATAAAATAAGCTACATTATTATATTAACTTACGTTATAAAACCCACACTATAAAAATCATCTCGAAATCTTCGATTATGTAACAATATTCCAAACATTGATTAATAAAATATTATTTAAGAACACATTCCATTCAGATAGACAGACGATGTTAAAACTTTTTCGTGATAGTAAATAAAAAGGTTATCGTCAGCCAACTATCTAATCAGACAACTGATGTTCACAATTATATACATTTATATCGTCGTACCTATGTACGTATTATAATTTTAAAGTCATAAAATAAACATTGGTGACCTTCATGCGAATTTAAGCACCGGATGGGAATCGAACCCGTAACCTCTGATTCAGAGAACAGGATCTACAACAATTAAGACTACAAGTTAACTGAGCGAGTTGTGATCACAGAGGCTGCGGTGGGTCTGTACACTCTACCTACCCGGATGCTACGTTACATCAACAGCAGGTCATATTATCCAACACCAGTAAACCGTGTGTACCGGACAACGCTGCACGGTAAGACGGATATTACGACGGCAACATTTGAACCTACGTAGTTATAAAAAGGCGTCATCCATAATTTACGTCACACTAATTTCATGATTTTTTGACCCTCCGCCTCGTAATTACCTAGTGTGATCAATTGGCAATTTTGCACCTAGAAATTGTTAAATTAAAACAGCAGTTTCAATATTATTTTTATTACTATTTAACTTATGTTTCCATAAACTTAACAATAGTTGGATATATTATATTTTGAAGTGTGACGTCACGAAATTTAGGCCTCCTTCCGCCAAAACGTCACAAAACGTCATACTGCGTCGATCCTCTCACCCTGTCGTGTGACGTAATTTATGGATCCCAAACAAAATATTTAACCAGCGTATGATTTAAGAGAAATACTATACTAAGATCGTAAACATACTTGTACTAAATTTTTAGTAATTAAACGTGTATAAATACGATGCATTAATTCTAATTAATATCTAGTTAAGTGTTATTATTATATTGTCTAATATTATTGCTACATAAAATGTACACTAAATTGATTATTGTTAAAAAGAGAAAGTACTTGTGATATCTTCTTCTTACAGCTAACTTGTAAATTGCGAATATTTTATCACAAAGTTGTAATTAAAAATATAATTTTGATTTTTACATTTATTTAATCCATCCAGTTGAGGTAGAATAATTATATCGGAAATGATATTATGGGACATGTATAAACGCAATCACTTGATCCCAGATTAGGGAGAGCTTGCCTTATGGCACCGAGACAGCCGCTAAACTGCACATTACTTACTATATACAAGCTTATATATGTACATGATTTTACACTCAAGACGAGACAAATATCGGTACCCATCACACACTCTGGTCCCCGACGGGAATGATATCCACGACTCGCGGCTAAGTAAATAGTTTCACTTAACACGACACCAACGCGCCATTCAAAAATTAAGTATACAATTTTCTTTAACTTCACGGTACTATTTAAGATATGTATGTACTTATATAAATATTTTATTCAATTTTAGAACACATTTTTTATTTACTGGAATGAAAGCTTTTTTAATTCAAGAACGGTACCACATAATTTTTTAATAATTCCTGTTCTCCGACAATTTAAAGGCGTGTCTAAAAAAAATCCCGATTCCACTGGTTTTCTATGGCCTTGTATAGTAATGTGGTATTGTGGAAAAAAAAGAGTACACTAAAATATAAAATCGCTTATAAAGGCATGAAATAGACATGTTTGGGCTTAGGCCCAATGTTGGGTTTGTCGTGACAATGTCCACCCTTCGCTAGCACGATATTTAAATTAGCATCTGTTGTTAGTACAGAGGTGCATCCATCCGATTTGCTCGCGGTACATTTCCATGTAATTCCCCTCTTCGACTTGGATCGCCTCGAGTAAGTGTACTTCTTGTATAGAAGATGGTACAGACCCTTCTTCGAACCCTTTATCAGAACTGGATCTGAAATCATTACAACGGATTATTCTAGAACTCTTCCACGTGTCCGTATCATGTTGATAATAAGTGTATATTCAATTATTGATATAAAAAAGTCCGTAAAAACGATGTACACACAATTTAAAATAAGAAATGGAAACGGCGATAGACTTATTACTGAAGAAAAAACAAGATGCTTCGTACTTACGAAATATATATATTTGGCCTTAAATAGTTTTTGGTTACATACCATAAAACGATACAGATTGAATAATCACGATTACAATAATTTACAAAGTTAAATAAGTTAAGGTGGCATTAGCTCCGTCTCCAACGTAACATCACGCCTGTAATCCCCGAAGAGGTAGAGAGAGGAGTGTAGTACACTCCCACGTTTCACCAGTTACGTTTA
>DWEG01000425.1:0-11235 GCA_018245845.1 Apyrrothrix hygieia | reverse complement strand
ACGATGTTTTCCTTCACCGTTATAGCAAGTGACATTTAAATTTAAAACGCACATTTTTGTAAAGAGGTGCGCGCCAAAGATTTGAACCCCGCCTCCCGGAGTGAGAGGCTGAATTTCATACCACTAGGCTATCACTGTTATAATGATAATAATAATAATATTAATAGAATAGCGAATGTGAGATAAAATATCAGTGTCAAAATCCTTCCACTTTCAGCCAATTTTGTACGGTTCGATGCTTTTATATATTTTACTCACTCGACGTGACTGTACTCTTTGTCCGGGGGCAGCTTTGAATAACGTCAGTATTTTTGGCTATCGCATCCGATGTCAGCCTTTTATTCAGAAAGGATGGACGTCAGAAAAAAACGGCTGACATTGACGCAGTTCATTTCAACCAAAAATAACATGTCAGCATAAACCTCACGAGAGGCCACATTGTTACACAAACCGGCGATTTTACGTAACAGAATATTGTATTGAAATAATAAATTCAGGTGGAATGGAGCCACAAGCGCCTTAGGTGAAAAACGAAGCTCCGTTTTTCACAAAATAGCCAATTTCACCGACATCGAATATCAACTGTCAGCGTTCTGATTCCGTCCCGTTTACCGACCTTTTTAAATGTAAATCGAAATACGTGTATTTGGAATATGACATTTATTTTTCACCATGCGTACATGTGCTTTAGTTGCTTCTTATATAACAGTGTCGGGCAGACAATCGTTTTGTAGAAGGATCCATTAATCAAATATACGTAAACACGAAACGTCACGGGAGCACGCATTTATCAGGATCAAATCTGAACAGAACACACAAAGGGGAGTTCATAAATTATTTCGAGGATCAAAACTCATACTATAATAAGTAAATACGTATATTACATCACGAGACCGAAACCCTCCTGCTCGGAAAATGTATGTATTTTGCTGTAAAATTGCTACATCTGAAATGTTTTAAAGAATTTGACATCCAACTTCAACATACGTTTTTAATCTTCATACCAGTGACATGAATTTAAAAAAAAAATATTGCGTGAGACAATAAATCCGACAACGCAAGTGCATTTCGAAAAACAAACAAAAAACGATACATTCATCACTGCGAACACTAAAGCCCTCTGAAATGCAACTTTTAACATGTAATCGCTAAAACTACCCCGGAACGGCTTCTATGGCGGCGCAATGCATGCATTTTCGTTACATCAGGCTTTCCACCCGGGCCTTTTATCTTCCGAACTCTACACCTTTTTGTTGGCTTGTGCGCATTGGAATAACCAATGCATATAAAATGATTCATGCTCTCAGGTTTCCCCACTGTACACGCTCCGCTTAGCCAAGCAGATTAATTACAAACGTAACTTTGATATTGTGGCACTCGTTGGAGTTTGTGTTTCTCGAATGTTCGTTCAGTTTTTAGATTATGAGACAACTTGAAATATTCCACCGAGCATCCAATTTGCGGAGAAAAATTGTGCACAGTACAGGAGTACGTATTCAGGTTTCGTTTATATTGCTCTTCTGTCGTAATGTTTCACGAGGACGGTACGCAGAGCGATGTTATAACTGTGTACGCATTTGAATACGACGATCGTTTAAATAAACGAGTGTTTATCCAAGTATTTATTGTTTACTTATATAATGAGAGGCAAACGTCGGTACACAGACTATTTGCTCGGGAGTTCAGTTACATTGGCTCTTCTATACGCGTTGAAAATATCTGAAAGTAAATAATAAAGTACCAGTGGCAAATTGAAAGACATAGACTTATAGATATCAAGTAAAACAAACTTTGTTATAAGTAAATTTACTGTAGGGAAGATACCAATCTCTCTGTATTTAACTTTTAACTGTATATTTTATTTAAATATAGGTATATACCATATAAATTAGCAAAACACAATTTTGCCGCTATTCGAGCTAAATAATATCTTGGGGACATCTTGGGACATCTCCACACACGGCCATCTGATCCCAAACTAAGCATCAAGAGAGCTTGTACTATGGTAACCAGACGGCTGATAAACTACATATATACATAGAAATATATACTTATATAGATATTTTGTTTACACCCAGACAGAAAAATTATTTGTGCTCATCAAACAAATATTTTATTCTGGGTGGGAATCGAACCCACGACCCCCCGCGCAGCAGTCAGGTTCGCTAACCACTACGCCAATGGGCCAGTCAAAAGTCAACAAGCCATTTAGCTGTGCCTAGACAGGCCGCGGCATACTGGGATCTGCCAGCAACGGGCTTAATCGCCTCTTACGACACCTGCATCCCGGCACGGGGTCAGGGAATATATAAGACACATTATATATTTATTATTTCTCAAAAACAGTATACATGACAGTCTGATCAGCAAGTGGAGAGCCAATAGACACTTACCTATGGAATATCCTTCTCATTTGAGAGACATCTTTGAACCGATCAACAAATTTCCTGGCAATAGCACTGCTCTCCTCCTTAGTGAGTACTCCTGTTTCATCATTAATAAACAATGACTTGAGATCTTCAAAAATGGCAGTGCTGAGGGTCTCAAAAAGGTTGGTCTCATGCTTCCTGTTGAATGTCACCTCAGTTCCCGTCAAGGAATACACATGAATAATAAGTGCTAGGAGATTCTCCAATGGAAGATTGCGCTCCTTTCGACACCTTATTAAGGTAGTTATCTGAAAACATTGCTCATTATTATTTATGGTCATCTATAATACAAAAAATAATCCACACGATATGTATATTATATAATTTACATATTTCACCTAAAAGGATGTCTTTACAGGGGCGTTAAGCGCGACTAGGAATAACACAGTCTATTGGAACGCCTAGTTCTTTAGCTTGGAACTTTCCATTTTATAACAGTATTTAATTAAGATAGAATATAAAACAATATCATCATCACATCGGCCTTTACCATTCCACTGCTGGGGCCACAATGCTGGCAACTGTATGAGATCTGCAGAGGACCGAATGTTGCGTCATTAATCAGTAGTATTGTGGTATTAAATGGAGCAGAGGAATAAGTTTTTTCCATTCTATACCTAAAGAAACCAGATAAACCAGTAATATGTGGAACAGAGCCATACCTGGTTCAACACGCTAGTAGAATCACGACTAGTAGCTAAGTTTTGGAGCGCTTGTCGTTCCAAGCTCAACAACAAATCCATTTGAGAGCGGCGCGGAGACTTTAACATTTGAACAACTGCTAACGCTTGCTGCAGTATTCCTATATGTTGACTGATTATGTCGTAATTACCTATTAACAACAAAATTAAGGGAATGCTTCTAATTTAATAAGACCACAAAACAAGCAAAAAGATAAATAAACAAAATTTTGTAGTCAGCCTGCCTCGTTGATCGTGTTGGTTGCAAGGTCTACAGCCGATCGAGGTCCTAGGTTCAAATCTCGAGTCGAGTACTATTGGATTTTTCTAAAAGTTAGAATTTCTAGTAGTGGCTCGGAGTCTGGATTCATGTCCAGTGTAGGGCAATAGAGTCACCCGTATTCCATATTGTGACATAAACGAAAGTGATAAAATGTGAGAGTGTACTACAATCCTCTGCCCACCTCCTGGGTGATTACAGGTGTGATGTTACGTTTATATTCAGCAATTCAGGCATGCACCATACATTTATGCCAATGCTATTTAAGCACTAATACTAATACTAATCTACAAAGTGGTACTACACTTGATAACAGAATTTCAAAGGGTACATATGTAAATAATCTTTTTATGTATTGGATTACAAATCATTTGTCCATATTTGAGATACAGTCAACCATCTGATGACAATTTCAGTTGATAATATACTCATACTCTAATGGAGTATGACACTACTGAATTCTGATTTGTGTATTGTACACTGCATTTTGTATGTAAATACAATGAATGTGACACACTTTTTTATTATTCACTTACCTTTGGATGCCACTATAATCTTTTCAACACTTTGCGGAGTGACTTTGACTAGGGTTTTGGGACTTGGTGACCTTTGTACATCTATTTTGGATAGTTTGTTGTATAAATCAAACATAATCTCCTTTTGGGATTTGTTGATCATGTAGTCAAATGTATGAATGCAGGAATCATCATTAGCGTGGTATAAGCACCCGGGGCTTAATTGAATATCATCTGGATGAGAGAGGCTGAAAAATAAAAAAATTGTAATTATATTTTAACCAAAAAATTATTCCCCCAGAGTTCACAATGTAAGTGAAAAATATCTGTTTCAAGAGTAACTAAATTAACCAGAATCATTTGTATTGATGTCCAAATACAGACATCAATAGTGGTTAAACATTATAAACAGTACAGATATTTAGGAAATAGTTCTTAAACAGGCAAAAGCCTTTTATTAAACAATGAGATATTAAGTGGAAACATGTCATTTGTTTTGCTGTGGCTCAGGTGGCATACTAATTAGTAGAACTTCAAAAAGAGGAGGGATATCGACATGGATATAACACTATTTATTTTGTAAAGTGAAAAAATCTAAATTGTTACATATCTTGTCTTAAATTATTGATACTCAATGTGGCAGTTTAAGTTTTCAAGACACACAAATTGACTACTAAAAACAGCAAGAAGAGATTGGAATTTCGAAACTAAACCCATGCCCACATGTGTGGATTATATATATTGCAGACATTACTGTAATTATTATGAATTAAGTTTTTATTGCCATCATTAGCAGTGTACAGTGTTAACAGTACCAATAAAGAATAGATTATACCTGACATTGAAATACAAAATGAAATAAAAGTAGTGTTGGACACCCTCCAGCGAGGGATGACGATCTGTGAAAGACTGCAGTCAGAAGCTGGATGCGCCAAGCCGAGGACACGACAACGGACACCCAGTCCTGCACTGAACTGAAATAGGCTGATGTTGATGATGAAAATAAACCTTACATATTGGCCTCGCAAATGGGAGACATGTCGACTGCAACATCGTTGGAATGTCCTGGAAATCTAGGCAGTGCAGCCATCACTTTGTCAAGTACTGACTCCATGGAGTGACTTGTCACACCGGCTAGGTCCAAGGTGCGATCTACCATAACCAGTGACACTGGATTCGAACAGTTCTGAAAACACAATTCCACCTTTTCTATGACATTTAACATGTATTGGACTAAATTAAGACAATGAACTGTATAAAAATTTAATTGATCTACAAATAATGGTGATTTTTAAAACTAATGAACAGTGAAAACTTTTAAACATCTTCATTAAAAGCATAGATAGCTTCTTCATGAAACACTGTTAAAACCACATGTTAAGAGGGTCATTAGTAACCTCTAACCCTGTTTCAAAAATCTAGAGAACAATCTAAATAAAATCTGTTTTTTTTAAAACAAACTTTATAAATAAATTTGTAAAGTTCAGCTATGGCTTGGACATATTGAGGTTAACATTTTGAGAACTCAGTGTAATGTTAAGAACCCAAATTTTTGCTGGTATACTAATTCTTCTCTTTTTTCATCTTTTAAATCATGTCCTAATGTCTGAGAGTTGTGACTACCACACACGGTCTTACAGGTAAGGGCTCTCCAGACACTATTGCATTGGGCTTTGAGAACCACTTTTTGGGTTCTTCAGGCACTGTTTCCCAATGTAGGATTTAAGAACCGGAAGGAAACTCTTCCACTCACTCTACAATTCAGGTATCTTTCACAACTGCAGATACTTCACACTCAAATTATTCCAGCTGTATTATGTAATCCTTGTATTATATAATCATTGATGTCTATATACTTATCTCTATACACTACCAATAACATCTTGGATTAAAATTTTAATTTACTCCAGTACCATCACTAACGAACCATGATATTGCAAAAACAGGTATTTAAAAGTAACATTCGGTATAACCAATCCATGATCCCCAACAGGGATCATGGACATAACAGCATTGGGGAGGCCCATGTCCAGCAATGGACTGCAATAGGCTGATGATGATGACTATGATGATAAGTATAATGTTACTGCACATAACCATCAATTAACTTAGTGTTATTAACTATGATAGGCCCAACATCCGATATTGGAGGCCAAATAGATGATCAATGGTTATAGTTATTGTTTCACAGACGTAAGTTTTATAACTCAATAGGAAACCAAGAAAATGTTGAAATTACTTAACACTTATTCTATAAAGTTTACTTAAAAGAGTGAATAAATATGTAAATAAATAATAAATGATTAACATACCCTTCGCCTGGAAGCATACACAGGTGAGTTTATCAACACACCTGTGATCAGGGAACAGAAGGTGCCTATATAAAAGATTTCTTCCTTCATGTTCATAGTTTCGAACAAACTGTTCAAGCCACTAGCCAGTCTTCTGACTAGCGATCTCTCTTCACTGTTCAGTGTATACAGGTCTATGGATGCCGATTCGGGGATCAGTTTGCCATTGAAAGTCGGGTAAAGCTTCTGGTATGGAGGAGTGAGAAACACCACATTGGTTGGTGTTATAGTAAATATTGGGACATATACAACTTCTACTGCACATTGCTGAAAACGAAACAAAGTTTACACTCATTTTAGGCTAATAACGATCAAATCAAATTATTTCTGACTGTTGTTGGCCAATTTTTCTAAAACACTGTTCAAAGAGAGCAGTAAACATTACATTACATTACAGTAAACATTACATTAAATTACAATACATTTGATAAATACTATTTTCCAATTTAAAGATTGAAATATGTGTACAACAATAATACCTTCTTCCCTATCCAGGTTAGCAGCATAGATTCCAGCTGTTTTGTAGCTTCGGCAGGTGCTTTGCCAGATGCCAGCACATCACTGACATCTTTACTCTCATTGAGCTCCAAGTACACCACATCCAGACTCACACAGGATATTAGGATGCAATGAGTAAAGTCACTGTTAGTGATAATCTCACTTATAGACTTTAACTGTGTTGATGTTGTTTGTGTCAAGAATACAGCTTTTCTATGTTCTTTACTTGCAAACTGGAATAAATGTTTATTTATTACTAAAGATGTGATGTGAAAGAAGTTGTAGTGACTAGCCAAGTTTATGTTATGCCATTCAACATAGATTTTTGTTTACCTTAAGGAACTAGTATTATATTAAGTTTATAGCGGAGAGCATAAAAGGACCCAATACCGGTAGCAGATCGATGGCTACCAGAACAGTATGTCACCACACATTAAGTCAGACATACCTCGAATGGAGACAAGGTCTTCACTGCAACAGCACCTGCAGCCAGTAGGTTAAAGAGCCCTCCTTCCCAATGCAAGCATTCGGCGCTGTAATCATCCACGAATACCACAGCACCAATAATGCGATTGTACACCTCGGTCCACCACATCTTGTTAAATTCTTTCACAGTAGTTACAGGCATCTTGCAATTGTTACAGAAAATTTCAGACCCTTTTTATTTCATTCGCATTGTTATAAGATTAATTTCCGATTCCTTAATAAGAATAAAGAAAAAAGGTATGAAGTAAAAAATCGCAAAATAAAATACTAATGACGATATAACTGAGCTGACATACAATTCAACTGTCAAAATGTCAATTGTCAAGTAAAATTTTTAGTAATATTTATTTTCACCGTCATATCTTACATTCAGCCAGCCCTGTGCTGTAAAACATATTTTTTTGTTCTATTTTACACTTTTCACAAACAATAGCCTTTAGAAAGATACCTAATAAAAATGGCTGCTACCCATTATATGACAAAAGTAATTCGTATCAAAAGCACACACTACAAAACTCTTTTTATATTGGTACCTGATGTTAAACTGGCCAACCTGCTGCCAAAAGTTAAGCTACACTAATGCCTCCAGCTAGTTTTAATATTTAATAAAAGATATTTTGGATATGCATAACCTTCAGCAATCACTTAATATTCATCATCAACATCTTCAGCCTGTTTAATCCACTGCTGAACATTGGCCTCCCTAAAGGGGTTTGAACATAATTCCTTCGCTACGCATACGGATTGAAGATCGCAGAGCACGGGTTCTCTCGCCGCCTACGTTACTGTACGTAGGGGTCCAGTGCATTTAGCTGCAAGCATGTAGGTTGAGGTATACAGCTATAAATCGTGAAAAAGCAATGTAATAAAAGAGCAGTACATTCTTTGTTCTCACTTTATTATAATTTTCTTTCAACACTTTTAATGAAACAACTGATAAACAAGGAAATCAAATTATTTTTGGGCTAATTAATAATACTATTGCTGTAAATAAAAACCAATTTTAATTTTTTTAATTAGTTATAATAAGCAAATTTGTTTCCTACATACAGTGCATTGAACTAAAATTAATGTGGTAAACTAGTGGTTCTCATAGCCTGTAGGCAGGGCATTGGTATGGGGATTGTGGAACAGAGACTTCACACCGTCTCCCCAGGGGAAGCGCTGAAACAGATAAAATATACATTTATATAAATTTTTCTTAATACTGTAAATTCCTGGTCTTCCATAATGATTTTTCTGTACAGGTTGGTAAATAAATTCTGTAATGGTTTAAATATATAATTTTTACACATTTCACACATTTTTAAAGATTTTCAATAACAAATGAGTAATCAATATTGTCTTGCTGCTTGACATTAAATATTATAAATGAAAAAACTAGCAATAAGTAACACTTGCTGGCAACTTAATGTAAATTATATAATTTATTTGATTCACCCCCTATTTCATAGTAAGACATATAACTGGTGAAATGGGAGAGTGTACTGCACTCTTCTGTCTACCTCTTAAGGAAAATATATGGGTGATGTTACATATAATTATCCCATACATATATTTCCCACCTGAATCCCTGGTAAAGTACTATTGTATTTTTCTTAGATTTTTTAGTCAACATTTCTACTAGGGGCACGTAGTCTAGATTTGTGTATGTTTCATGGCCATAAGCTCACCAGCTATTCTAATGGTAGAACCTAAACGTAACAGGTGAAACATGGGAGTATACTACATTTGTCTGCCTACCTCTTCGGAGCTTACAGGTGTAATGTTACATATTCAGTTGATTATAAAACCCCAGCTCTGTGGTAAAATATTTTAATACAGGTTGAATTTGTATATTGAATAGCTCTTTAGAAATCCTGGTCAAGCAAAACATAGTCTGTGGAGCAATAAACATGGACTAGATTTGGTAACAGCTCATTATATCTTTTTGACATCCACAGACCCGATAACAACTGAATATCAGTCATTGATATGTACTTCTGCCCCAGAATTACATGTTTCACAATGCCCTAAAGTCCAGAGTAGAAATGTTAAGTTGCCAACACCTGTGTAAGATGAAAGTACTTTCATATGGGTGACAGTGTTGCCAACTGGACAGAGGCTGCACTGTCATTTGTTGAGTAAATTGTAACATTATTCCATTAGCCACAATAGAGCAAAGTGTAGTGTAGACATTATTGCCGATCCCATATTGGACTTTTTAATCATAAGAAAAAGTATAGATACTGTTATATCTCTTCTGAAATAGATGCATAGGCCATTGATTAAACCACATTAAAGGACAACCAAATGAGCATGCTAGTTCTACACGAACCAAGCACAGCATGATGAGGGGTTCATTCATTTCTGCATTGCTGTATGCTTACATACTGTCATAGTAATTGCCACAGCTATATGCACCTATATTATTAATTAATTAGTACAACCTCACAGAACACAAACTGCAGAAATGTAGTGTTGATTTGATAGTGCCAAATAAGTTTTATATTTATTGATATACACTTCAGAAAATTATAAAATTAAGGCACATCATGTCTGCAAGGATAGAGACGATTGGCATTGGATGCTCTCTGCCTGCCCCCTAAGAGACCTGAATCATAAATTAAAGATATTTTTTTAACATGTATAGTATTGTAAAATGAATGTAAATAAAAGGAACAAACACAAACATGACTAACAATGTAATTTCAGTTGTCATTTTTTGGAAAACTTATTTTTCTTGTCTTTTAGTGCGCAATAAAGAACAGTGTATTGTATGTGTATAAATATACCCTGGCCTGATGGCTCCTAAGTATGGGTATATAAAATGATAGACACATTAGCTATTTTCTTTAAATTGTCTAATTACCAACATACATATTAAACTCTTATTTATACATGAGAATTAAGCAAATTCATAAATCAGTAATAATAGAATTAATATATTGTCACACCTGTAATACCCAAAGAGGTGGGCAGTGTAATGCACTCCTGTATTTCACCATTTACATCCCACCATGGAATAATAGGTGGTGAGTCTGTTGCCATACACTGGGCACAAATTCACACTGCGAATGACCGAACTATATACATATATACACATAAATATATACTTATATAGACATTTTCAGTTTCCTTTAGAGAAGTTTAAGGTACATTACTCTATCTTGGTTTGCTTGGTGTACTCTAAACACATGTAATGCTATCAATAAGGTAACATAATATAACATCACACTTGTAATCCCCGAAGAGGTAGACAGAGGAGTGTAGCACACTCCCATGTTTCACCAGTTACGTTTATGTTCCAATTTGGAATAGGTGGTGAGACTATTGCCATACACTGGGCACAAGTCCAGACTCCGAACCACTACTAGAAATTCTAATTTTCAGAAAAATTCAATAGTACTCGACATGGGATTTGAACCCAGGACCTCTCTATAGGCAGCCACTCTTGCTACCAACATGACCAATGAGGCAGTCACTAATCAATCGATAAAGTATCAAGAGATACCCCCATTGGTCTCTCTGCAATGAATCTAGTACTGAAGTAACTTTAAGTATAAAATTATATTGTATATCACATAGAGCTCTTCAAAGGTAGTGTAAAAAGGTTCCTTCATAACAGTCAACACATTGGTAACTACTATGCTGTTGCAATGTCAATAGGCAATAGTGACCATTTCTCATCAGGTGGGCAGTCTGCCTGTTTACCATGCCTACTAATATTAAAAAAAGTAATGAATTCTTTTTTTGTCTATTAAGAATATGTGAAAATTTGTGTCTGAAATCCACATCACATACTAAGTCAAATCTGAATAGAAATAATATTATTGTTATCTCATCGCAGCAGGTCTCTTACAGGGAAGGCATAGAGCACAAAGCGTCAATTACGTATTTTCTTAGAAACCTGACGTACTTCTTCTACATTCATAACTCAACTCATACACACGCGTTAGTTTTCCAGGGTTTTACGATACATTTCATATCATTGTAAAACAGCCCAATAATGACAAC
>DWEG01000424.1:0-11240 GCA_018245845.1 Apyrrothrix hygieia | reverse complement strand
AATCGAAGTCGAACCCGGGGTTAATCACTTACGTCTTCGCTGACGTAAGAGACAGCGCTATCTGTGTTAACTTGGCATATCTTTCTCACCGTTATACAGAGAATGCAGAGTTTGGTTACAGGTATGGAGTTTTAAAGGTTTCGTAGAAGGAATGAGTTTAAAAGCGATTGAATCGTTCCTTCCGGGTGAACACTACCTACAAAAGACTGGTGATGACTATGAAGTTCATCACACTTTTATACTCTCTTATGATGATCGTGAAGATGACCTGAATTTTATACCCCTTTAGAAGTCTACATATGTTGTCTGTACCACGCTTTGGGTATTCATGATTTTATTTTCTTAGAATATTAGTAGTTTATACATTAGCGAGACATATACATTTGGACCGCGCGTGAGACAGCCGTTCAAATATTTCACACGATCAAATTCAACAAGATTATTTCTTTAGGCGTCATTTAGTGAACCTTTTAGTTTAACAAGACAATGGTAATGATGCCACGTAAAATGAGCGGGCGTACCATCCTCTTCTAAGTGCAATTTTGCGTTTTGTGTATAGATGAATTATATTTAATACTACCGAGTAGAAAATATGTTGATGTGGTGTGATTTAATCTTAAAAGTTTATATCATTTGATCGTGACTAGATGGAAAACTTAAATTTACATCTTGGATATCTTATGGAGGTTCAATTTAAACTAAAAAGTAGTTTTAACAATGATATAACATTTTTAAAAGACTTTCCTAAGCTATATCATTTGATTGGTGACGAAGCATGTTTAAACATTTTGAAAATGGTCTCGAATTTAAAACAGTCCTTGCATGATAACGCATGAAACCTTATAATTTATGTAATGTGAAACGTAACATCACGCCTGTACACCACGAAGGTAGGCAGAGGAGTCTAGTACACTCCCAAATATGTAATGTAACGATTCATTTTTAATAATTTTAAAAGTAATGGAACGCGATATACTTATATGCGTTGGATATTTACTGTGCTTCAATGGGTCTCATCCAACATTCAACCAGCTTTATTCTAATGAACCTTCGGTGGCAGGCCTTTGTTGCCACATCAAGCTTATCGCTCGATATTATGATATCCATAACACTGCAATATCAGGAGACTCCCCCTCGAAGCGAGCAGCATTGTCTTCTAACAATACACAGTAGTTATATTGTAAGGCAGCATGGACATTAAAAACATAAGCACGCAACAACCCCTCCGTCAACTAAACACCCTAACGCGAAATCCTAAGGGAGGCAAAGATTTGAGAACAGAAGGGTCAGTCGAAAATAAGAGTCATGTTTAAAAGATCAAATGCGATCGGATGTATGTATGCGTTATGCATTAAACCAGTTTTTTTAATACGTTAGATGTTGGGAGACTGTACGAATACAGCGGTGTAAAAAGTGAACTGTCATGTGGGTCTTCTAGCATCCTCCGCCTTTAATTTCGAGACGAAAAAGAATTTCTAAATTATAATACTTTCTGATCAAAAAGTAAGGTACCAGGGGGTTGCTTTTATAATAGCATTAGAAAAGAAGCTTTCACCATTTCCTGAGTTAGGGTTAGATATGTGCCAAACTTTCGGACAGGATGATTTAATTTAAGCAGTTGTTTTCTTGTATTATAAACGGAAATGAAACGACGTTTTAAAATAGCTCACTCAAGCTTTACAAGATGTTATTTGCACTTCATTTTGTATTTACAGAAATATCTATATTTTCCCATATTATCCGAAGCAACGACCCAAGAACAGGACACACGCATTCATCTTATCTCCTTTAAGTCGATGCAAATTTCGTTCTAAATTAACCACGTCTAGTCGCATCTATTTTATTGTATAGTCTATGGTGGATACCATTTGCAATTGCAGATGGGGCGATCGAAATTGGCCTTTATTGGTTTGTAATAAGGTTCGTGTCAATTGTATGTGTATGTTGGTGTGTTTTGTATTCGAGTCGAGTTCTCTCCGCCTGATTGGTCGTACGTTCACGGAAGGGCAAGAGTGTTAAGATTTGCGTCTATCGTTACACTTGGATGACTTGATTTTAATTCGATTTCAGTTCGAAGGGACATTAAAATATACTTAGGGTTGGGTTGACAAGCAGCCAAGGGTAAACGGAATTAGGACTGCTTGTTTTGCTAAATGTAATTTATGCCGAGAGGTCTTTATAGATTATAATTTAGTATTTTTACAGAACTTCACTTAAAACGATGTTTGTGCTCGAAGTCAATACAGTAGATAATACAAAATAATAAAATATTACTCAGTTAGTCAAGATGAAAGCTGTTAGACAAAGAAGTCAGCCAGAATGTTGCTAGAGTAACGTGATTGTAATTAAATGTGACACAAAAGTTATTGTAAGCAACTTACTGGCAATACCAGTTCATTTACTGAACCTGATTCCTTCGTAATGTACAGTGTTGTTTGTAACGTAACACGCAACAGCTCTCATAAAGATTCCATGTATATCGGAAAACTAGACCGTCTTTGAAGATTGCAATAAGATCTGATAAATAGAAGTAGACAGAAACAGATTTTGCATAAAAATGGACATTGTACATTTATACAAAAACGTCTCGATTTGAATGACCCGAGTGCACGACAGATTATTAGCAAAGTCCGGCATCCATTATAAATAGGGATAATATTTTAACTGCATAATAAACCTAATATTAACGCCTCCGAATTAATTTTAAGGTCATTTAACTTCCAAGAAAGCGTCCATCAGAGTAATTAAAATTTAAGTTCGTTATAAATCCTAAATGTCAATCATGAATAAATATTTAAACGCGTAAGTTCTTTGAATAATGTATAAATTTAACATTAAAATTCAGAACACTTTGTTATCATGTTGCACTAACAGAGATTCATTGTATTAATTATAATGCTTTAGAAATGGATTTAAAACTATCGCTATTTTTACAGTTTAATTAAAGTGGCAATTTATCTTGGAAATTTACGCACACTTTCAATGCTGTAAAATTTTGTAAAGTTTAGCTAAAATATTTTCCATGTTAAAACTTATACACAAACAAAAGCTCAATGTTTTTGTCCAACGTACCAACGTATATTGATTTAAAGAGGCCGTAATCTATAGTATGTATTCTCAATGCGTCGAATGTCTTTTATCACTGGACAGGCACTTTAGCGAAATACCTAATACCAAAAGTGGACCCATCCCGTCGCTGTGGGTTATTTTGATTAATTACCGTCCAGTAATTTGAATGGGACACTAGTTGTTTTGATTTCGTATGAATAGAACGCCGCCCTGCAGCTACGATTGTCACCACAATAAGCGATATACGATTTTATATCTACACATTCAATGTCTTATAAATTTTTGATAATCATTTTATAAGAAAATAATTAATATGTCGTCGAAATCAATAAAAATAAATTTTAGTTAATTTTTGTTTTCTCAGTTTTGTAAAGCGTAGATAAACGTAGATAACGACTAAAATCTAAATAGAAATCTCCGTAAGTTAAAAGAGTTAGAAGAGAGAAAGTTAAACTGTATGGCAAAATATTGTGACGTTTACAAAACAATACAAATGAACTACGGTTGATGAAACTAAATAAAGCTATTTAACACTGGTACTCGGTGCTCTTTGCCTGCATTATTATTTTTATTAATAATGTATAGTATAACGCACAAGAATGTATATTACACATACACATCTACTATAATCCACAACATAAATTGTTTACGGTTCAGAATATATTTGTCCAACTGGGTTTTCAATGCACACCGGAGGTTGAGTTTCTTTTCCCTTATTGAGTAGAGGGTCCGCAAATAGAGCAAAGTAGAGGCGAATAGAACCCGAATTGTAAAAGAGTATGGGATAAAAGCAGTATTATGTTGTAAAATAGACGCTGCTTACCTTCTCACCATTATCGGCTCTATATTCGCTACTCGTTGTCGGTTGGGCGATTACTTTGTCCAGCTTTAATTTGCCGCCATTACTGGAAGACCCCCAAAGTGGACGGTTTTCGAATTAATATTCAGTTTTTGTTTGTCCGACATCCCTCTGTTTATCTTTGTCCACGACGTTAGTTCCATAGTTATTAATTTATAGTCAGACATTTTTAAGTTTCATTTAACTCGTACGGCAAATTCGGTGATTGAAAAGAGATTTTTTCTAAAATTTCATAGAATCGTATTTTTCTGCAATGTATAAGACGGCCATTAGCCAGTTCAGACTACGCTCTTTGGCAGGTTGCAGTCAGAAATTAGTTGCGGGAAAGTTCAGGACTGGACGCGATAGTGATCACTGAGGCAGGCTTGTATCCGACAGTGAACTACTACAAACTGATGATCATGATCAAGAGACGTAGAGATACTTGCGTTCTAGTGGTCAGATTTAATGAATACAACCCATGTGCGATCGCAAAGCAATAATTTATCGTATAAACACATGTTCATACTTAACATACGTACGTTGTATATCGTATCAAATTTGTCTTTTTTGTATATTGCGTACCTCTTCTGGGATTACAGACGTGATGTTACATTTACGTTCCGTTTCTATATTGTCAATTGGCTATATTCGTAGTAATGCCGTATATATGTAGTTAAACGAAATCCATTCTCCTTACTTTCGTTTTGTCCTACTTAAATGGCGTAGAAATAATTAATACATCTTGGTCGTTAAGAAACGGTGTGCTGTCGGTGTCTCAGACGGTACATGTCTCATTTACTGCTAGAAGAACATTATGAAACTTCTAGAAGCGTATTTAAATATAAAGTCAAGCTATTTTGACCCAAAAATAACTGCAATGAGAAAGTTATGATTGTTAAAGCAACTTAATACTTTGCTGTGATATGTAGCGCGCGAATATTAAGTCGATGAACTAATTTTCAAACATTTTCAAAAATGTGTAGCTTGTTAGTTTCCATAGAGTAATTTGCTCCCTAACACGTCAATAAGGAAGAAACTTTGTACAATGGAAACAATGTACAAGAGCTTATCGCTACTCGATACTCGTTTTGTGTGTGACAAGTGCCTTAGAGCAGTCACAGTTCAAACTAATGACTGTCAATATCAGTATTGTAACGACTTCGCGGTTCAACCTCGTGGAACTGATAGTGAACGGAATAATTAACTTCGCGGCTTTAACACTTGCGCTCCTGATAACAGGGGTTGTAATCCTTTGACGCAGTAGCTAGAGGTTTTCCGTTAGCAATTGATCGGGGCTTAAGAAGCAATATCCCACTGTTTCTTTGCGAATACTATTACCTTTTCCAGAGTATTTGTGTTGGTTCAAGTTTATTCGGAAAGGAAATTTGCTTACAATTGTTTGATTTACGGGAAGAATGGATGTAGGTACCGCGTTTTTTCACTTTGATTTGTAGATTTTCCGAGGGTGAGGTGTCTTATGCTGACTTCCTTTTTTCCTGCACTAAAGAGTCTATTGTCAAATTTTTCGTATCTCGTAATATGTTTTAGTACTTTTTCTTGTACAACCAAAACTAGTGAAACGTGGGAGTGTACTACACTCCTCTGTCTAACTCTTCGTGAATTACAGGCGTGATATTCCGTTTTGTTTTTTTTTTCTTGTCCAACCAGTGATGACAACTGAAAATTTGACAACAAAAAACAAATTGACATAAATGTTACGAATTTTTCATAAAAGTAAATACACAAGACTGCTATGAAACTATAACATTTTAAGGCCAAACCACAATACATTACCATTAAATATACTTATTTAAAATTTTCGAATTCTCACAATAATATCATAAAACAAAAACGTGTTTGCCTGCGATTATTTCAGTAAAATTTGGCACAATATAATATTTGCAAATTATAAATACATTAGACAGTAATAATATAGATACATTAACGCGCGAAAACCCTAAATGTTGCCGCATGTAATATGAACGATCCACGCGTGAAGCTTTTAATACTGAAACAGAGGTATTCTTCACAGGTGGGTGATAATAAATGTAACTCATATAGTTATATATGCGTGAGAATGGCAACAGTCGGCTGGCTGTGTCAGATTTTATTACTCTTTATGAGTTTTTAAATTATCTATGAGCGGTAATATTGCGGGGAGTTGACAACATTTTCTGTTATTTGACAGAAGGTATGATACATTTTGTCAAATTAAATTTAAAACCAAGGTTTTTATTTGAAATAAAGATTATTAATTACACAATTTAAATAATCAGCGATTTATCGTACTATTAATTGGGTAAAGTAGCTTGTAAATTTATTAATTTTGTTGCACTAATAGTCTTATCACTAATACAGTTTTACTAATAGAAAAATTTGGCCAGCAGTGTTTAAAAAACCCGTAAATTATTCTCGTCTATTTAAATGGCAAAAATTTATATTTTTTGTTTTTATGTCTCACAGCATGAAAGAAATATATTCTATTTTAAATCTGACAACATAGCATAAGATCTGTTTTGACCGATTTAAATAAATATTGTAATAAATGTTTTAAAAACTTCATACCCATTTGTGAATGTTTTAATTAATACCTGTCATGTTATTCATAGGTGAAAGAATAACTCGAGTACCATCATCCACGTGGTGATTTGGGGGAAGAACTGAAGTGGTGGCACATCGTTATCTCAATCGACAGTCACGCCAGTTAAGTGCTCTCACACTGGTGTCTATAAATTTAACACAATTTAATAAACGCCACCACGACGCGAACGTAACGCTGTATATCATGTAGCATATTCTAATTAAAATTGAATATGAAGACATTTTTCACAACCTAGGATTACTCTTTGAAATTAATCGCGAACTCTTATTGGTAGTACTCGTGGCTTGTAAGTCTATTCAAAAATCTTTTTAAAACGATAATCCTTACCTATATGTAGTGACTTCGTGACGTTTTCCTTCAATTCCTAATCTTAAGTTAATTATTAACATCTATTATAAATGAATCAAACATATATGTTCTATTAGGAATCAGTCAATTATTTAGTACCTATGTTCATTGAATGAGATTGTAAGTGCATTTGTATAAAATTAAATCACTTGTATATGCTGTATATAACTGAATATTCTCAATGAACAATATTCACTGGTTTTCATCACAGTTTGATGCTTTCCTAACCATGTGATATTTAGATGATTCCATATTAATCTTAGGATTCCGTCTCAATGATAATAATTAACACTTTATTCTGAACAGGTTAACAAGCACTGGCTTGAACAAAATCGATACAAATAATATAGGCGGGTTATTATTTCCCACCTCAAATCCGAAGCGGTGCTCGAAACGGCTTTAACACTCCTCGCACTCGGTACAGGCGTCGCAAACTTTTTATGTTTACGTTCATCATAAATAGATTGAAATTTATACCAGGGCTGAGACAATAAAAACAAATTGCTTTTCGGTTCGTTTTATTGTCCATCAATACGCGACAAATAAAATGGCTATAACGGGCCCCGTCAATACCTTTTCAAACAGATACGGGTCATATGGAATTGTATCGTGATATATTAAAATGTGACATCTGTCGGTTTCTTTGATAATTTATAATCGTTGTACCAAATCGTAGCAAAATTATTTTGCTGCAAAATCTTCGTGCATACCAATGAGTCGTGTCCAGGTGATTTGATATGTATGTGAACGTATCGGTAACTGACGCTCATTAACAAACTTCCAAACGATCACAGCCTCGTCCACGAAATAGTATAATAATCTGCAATACAATGCGGGGTCGTTTGAGTGAGAGCGCAATTTTCAACTGTCAGCCCCAAACTCTCGGCATTTGGCAACCAAACTGTAATGGCACAATAAATAGTTTGCAGCCCTCACCCATCTGTCACTTAACTAGTAAAATATACAGACGTCATTCAGCGGGCCACGTTGAAAAATCGCGGCGCGGTTGAGAACCCCTGACGGATCCCCGAATCGCATCGCTAGTCACGTTGGACTTAAACGCTATCGTTTTAAAGTACATTTTGCTACGTCAGTCTCGACGAATAAATTTAAATATTTGTTAACTTAAAATGTAACCCGTGTTCCCGGAAATACAGTCTAAATTGCACGGCTGAACATTTGTTTCTTGAATTGGTAGAGAGCTATTTGAAATTGTATTTTATTGTGACGCTATTGGGTGCAAAATGCATTTTTGGATCACTTCGCGCCAACCTTATGTAGGGGTTATTTAACTTTGAAGTCGCTCAAAAGACCCTCGATTTGGGATTCTGGCGGATTTCTTTTTGGATTAAAGACCTCATGAATTTAATGATAGTGCTTTGAGGGCATTACCGGGCGCTTGTGTCACGCGTCTGATTTTTAATAAGCTTCTTTTGCACTTCCTTTATCACGTCGTAATTGCAAACGTAGAAATTTTAAACGAGAAATTTTGCATCATCTCAAGGACTGCTTTGAAGTTACTTAAATTGAAAAGGTTTCAAATTTGCATACTGTTCACAACTTGTATTCTTTGCTTTAATGGCAACGACATACTTATTTATATATAAAAAAGTATTAAGGCTTTTATTTTCCAAATTAAAATGCCAATGTAGTCGTTCAAAAGCTTTTGCTGTTAATATTTGTGACAAATTTAAATGTACTTTTACCGGTATATCATTTACAATACAATTAGCTTCGTCTATGTAATAGAAGTGCAATATGTAATTTGACAATTTTTAATTATATGATAGACTAGTGTTTGGCCGCGATCCTGCTTGATGATACTCACAGATACGCCCTAAACTAGACCACGCATGTCTAAAAATTAACTTATATTATGAAATTGGCATGTTTTAGCTACAGTGTTTAATAATAGCATAACTTAACGTCACGCCTGTGTTTTCCCCTAAAGGCTAGGCAGACGAGTGTAGTTACTTGTTTCAACAGTAATGTGATACCTTCCATAGGATAGGGGGTGAGCCTATTTCTATACACCAGGCACAAATCCAAACCCGGAGCTACTACTGAGAATTTTATGTTAGATAAAACCAATAATGCTTAGCCCGACCAGGGAATCGAACACCGGACCTCTTGCTCGGCATTATTATAACACATATATGTACGGCGATACATACAGTAGAAGGCATACTCAAATTTAATGACAGGGTATAAATGGAGCAATCGCGAGATTACAATCCAGTCGTTAGTTTTTAGATATGTTCTCTTTTAATTTTTTTTATATTTCCTCCATCTGCATAAAGAACATACATATTGAAAGTTTTATTTGCGTACGAGGGTAGTGTGACTAAATATTTTCCGTTACGAACCAAACAGGAACATTTAAATTTTTGAGTGTATTCTGCAATTTTTGTGTTCTATGAACTGTTCTAATTATTCGCTTTTGTTTTCAGGTATGGTTGGTGTGAATGTCGATTTTAGCAGCACCCGACTGTTACAAATAGGTAACTTTAATACAGAAATTTAAGAAAACTACATGAGGCAACTAATAGACTTCAACTGCTCATATTTATAAAAATATCATATAAAAATGGAAAATGCACTTTTGACCGAAATTTGATCACATATCTGGAGAAGATCCAAAGTAATTACATGTGCAGTTTAATAAGTAAATTAGATATAAAAAGAGTTTGCAATTCGATTAATGGTTATTAAATAAACATGTACCCAGAAACCCTAACGTAAAGCCAACCCAAGGTAAATACACACCTATTTTATCAGCAACCATTTTTGCGTCTCTGAACACAGAATTTTCAAACTGCCCTTAAATAGTGTCCAGGTTAACTGAAACAGAGCCTGTCTGAACTTTCGTTCTTGAAATATTCGCATTTTGTAGCTCAAAAATCGTCTAAAAATATTTGCAACGCTCAGAACGCAAATATTGCAGCACGGCTGTTTATGCGTAGGTAGATTTTTAAATTTCGATATCAAGGCTCAATCATATCATATATTTGTTTACTTTTTGCTCTTGAAATAGCAGCTACAAAGGCGAATAAAGTTCCCGACGACACTGTCTGTTAGTTTATGCAAATAAAAAAAAAGATTTGTTTTATAATTACCATTAATTAATTTATTTAAATTTCGAATCGATTATTTGTACATTTTGACATGTGTCTTATTTCATTTGACTTGTTAATGAGCGCCCGTGTTCTATTCGATAGCTATGATTAACAGTGAATAAATGAATAAATATTAAAATACAAAATCTTGGGCGTTTCAGCGAACAATCTAGTAATACTATCCGACAGAATTTTATTGCGTAGATTTTTCGTAAAGCCTAACGGTTAGCCTAAAACGGTGAAGGATGTTGATTACGTCACGTTTTTTCCTTTGTCTGTGTCTGGACGTGGTACTAACTGCGATATGATCTGACGTAAGTGTGGTATCTTCTCTAGCGTCTAAAAGGTTTAATGTCGACTTTAAGCTGAGTATTTCACTGTAACAGAAATAGTTTCATGTAATTTATGTTGAATTATGTTAGGGCTCATAGACATTGAAAGCTTTTATAGACTACTATTACATCAGCGAAGTGTTTCAATATCTTTATCTTTATACTTTTAAGATAAGGATCGACTTCGGATCAAATACTGTAAACCCTTTCTTATAATGGCGAAATTGAATTGCCGCTTTATAAAATATTCACTCCCCCTCCCCCCTCCATTACCCCCTTTCTTTTCTCCCTCCTTTCTCAGTCAGTTAGACTACAAACTATCAACCTATGTTAGAATGACATACATGTGCTCACTAGGTCTAATTTCTCTCGTCTCTTCTCTGTTACCCAACACCGTTTTTCGTACTGACAAGTCCTAGGTTTCTGTGTCCAGTTGTAACTACAGACGCTTGCCACAAAATATCAGTGGAGGTCACAGAGGGTGTACGATTCTAACCCCTGCCTGTCCTATTCAAATAACAATGGTCATTTGAATTGTATGGCACTGATAGGTGAAATCTTACAATAAATCCTCCGCTCCTTAGTCATCGCAGCCGCGATGATCGTGACCAATAATTATTTGCGGGTTACGAGAACTAGCATACTTTCTTATGAGCCTACTTATTTCCGGGATATCTGAATCTTCTATCTTAAAGCTTTGTTTGAAAGGTGACAGTTATGCACGTATTAATGTCCATACAATTTAATATTATGTATCTATGACTAAATTTACATATTACTTCAGATCTAATTGTGATCGAATACAATTTCAATTTAAAATTTCTTATAATATTATTCCAGTCACATGTTCTATGTCTAATATTTATTTTTAAAACAATCATATATCTCGCTAAAGTATTGTTGAAATGACCTTTACACCTTAAACCTCGCTA
>DWEG01000423.1:0-11240 GCA_018245845.1 Apyrrothrix hygieia | reverse complement strand
ACTTAATGCCAAGTGGCATTTTCTACCAGTCAACCCAGGTGATGATGAGAAGTTGGGGCAGGCACCTAATCCTATTACCAGTCTAAGATAGTTTTGTAAGTGTCCAAATGGAATATTTATAAGGTGTCAATTAAATTACCTAAAATTATGAACTAAATTGATTTATTAATAACACAAAACGTTAGCCATACTCTCCTGTATATAATATCTCATTTTAGGAGTGAATAATTACAATAAATATTTTAATTTCAATTCTCACATACCAGCATTAATTTTATTTGAAATAAACTCTTGTGGTTTTTCAACAAAGCTTTCAATTTGCCCATCATCCTTATAAACCACAACACCATACTTTGATGGCTCTTCAACTTTTGTCACAACTATGGTTCCGTCCTGAAAATAAAATATATATAAGCTTGGTGGCTTGGTTGGCTCTTATAAAATATCTCTCTCACTAAAAGCAAAATTAAAACGAAGCAGTGCACATGTCTTTATAGAAAATGTGCATATCAAAATTAAATATTATTTGCTGTAACCTTGAAAAACAACATCATGAGTAAATCTGTAAAACCTTAGAATTCTAATGTTCTTTAGGGTGTGGAAGTTCCCTATACTGGATTTGGCCAGTATGGTAGACTATGGCCTTAGCACTTCTCACTCTGAGAGTAGACTCATCTCTCACAGTAGTGTGACTAAAGGGCTTTGCTGTGCAAAGTTGACTATATTTATTTTTATGTACAAAACCAACCTTTCCATGACTCCTGTGAAATTTGGCTAGTTCTTTAAAAGGGAAATCACATATAACATCAGAGTTGAGAACAAAGAACGGCTCAGGACTTGCACTAAGCACCTCTCTTGCTAACGCTAAAGGTCCAGCTGTACCCAATGGTTCAGTCTCGTGGGAGAAAGTTAAAGATACTCCTAATTTTGACACCTTTTCCGTTAGCTCCTTTTCCATATCATCTGCTCTGTATGACACTGCAAGTATCACCTGTAATGAAAAATTGCACTTCAAATTTTTTGCACATTGTCATTTTAATTTATCTGTTCCTGACTGCCCTGTTGGTCGAGTGGTTGCAAGTGTGACTGCAGAACGACAGGTAGTGGGTTTGATTCCCAGATCAAGCATGGGTGTATCAGGGTGTTTCGGTTTATGGTTACAGATATAACAAGGTACATAACAATCTAAGTAAAGTGTTATTTGGGAGCATTGTGTTCTAAAACAATATTAAAACATATTGTACTTATATCATTGCAGGTATAGAAACAGATATCAATAGATGTTTTAACAATTAAATTAGCTCTGACAACTAGGAAACTAAGCACACTTCTATGATACCAAATAGTTTGAAATAATTTTGATTTAATTAGAAAAATACATAAGTAGAAATCCCCCTGCAGGTTGCCACACCTGCAATTACTTAAGCACTCATTGTTCATTTCATATGTAATAAGGGATGGCGCAGAGTCATTCATTGTAAACATTACTGAAAATACTCAAAGAGCGCACACTGGGTTTAGATTGTCACAATAACTGAATCAATGGTTTCGGGCTTATGTTTTATACCACACTAAGAAGTGGATCTTGATCATTATTAAGGTCTTTAAATTCTGAGGCATATTGACTGCTACGAAAATAATACCATTTAGTTTTTTATTCAAAACATAACATTTAAATTTTTATTTATCAGTGTTGGAAAGATATTTTTTACCAACTTTAATATAAAATAATGTAGCATATGTAACATCACACCTATAATCCCCGAAGAGGTAGGCAGAGGAGTGTAGTAAGCTACCACATTTCACCAGTTACATTTACATCCAATTATGGAATATAGGCAGAAGAGTATAGTACCCTCTCAGATTTCACCAGTTACATTTACAGCCCACAGTAAATTAGGGGGAGAGCCTATTGTCTTCCACACATTGCTATTGTCTAATTTAAATAAAATATTATTAATTACACTTTATGAGTACTAGAAAGTACAAAGCAATTTGGTGATAAGAAATGGCACTTAAAGTTAAAATGAATAAAAAGAGTGATACATGTAGATAAAATAAACATAATTACCATAAAACGCCGGGTTGCGATAAGAAAATATATCAAAGTATTAATTCACTTACTTGCTTAACACCAGCTTCCACCAGAGCTTCTATTTGGTGCAGCAGAATTGGCTTATTTGCAAACTCCACTAAAGGCTTCGGCCTGCTCAATGTCAGAGGTCTAAGCCGTGTTCCATACCCACCAACGAGTATAAGAGCTCGAATTTCTCCCAATTTCTTATCAGATCCACACATGATGTTTGAATTAAACTACTTGGGGAACAAAAATTTTTAACTGTGTACGATTTGTCCTTCGAGAAGAAACAATGCATGAGTATTCTACTTTACCTACGACGTGGCGCTATTATGTTTTATTATTTTAATTCAAATTATCACAAACAAATAAAGCGAAACATCAAGCTGACAGTCGACAATGAAAATTGACAAGGTAACAAATCTTTGACATGTTCTGGTAAATCGGACACGTACGCAGTTGGTTCAGAAATAAAAAGATAATATTTTAAATGAAATCCTATAAAACCAGTATTTTAAATTAATTATATAATATAAAACAAAAAAGTGCACCAAACGTAACTTAAACGCAAGGTACTATGTTTTGTAATAATGTAAATATATTAAAGTTCATTATTTTTATATATTTATTTTATATAAAAGTAAACGTAAAATTAAATTTAATAAGTTAATTTTTTTCATCATAAAAATGTTTTTCACTGGCATTGCACATTGCTTGCTGCAGATTTACATAAACGAAAAATTATACAACATTGGCTCGAAATGTCACTGTGATACATGTCTTTCAAGCTTTCATTACGTAATGGCTGGTGGTTTGTCAGTGTCACAAAATTTATAAATTTCCCTTCTAGTTATACAATGGCTGTCCCAGTGAGAATCCTCGCTAGATGTAAAGGTAAATATATATGTAAAATAATTTCAGTTACCATAATCGGATCTGTTAGACGGAATTGACTAAAGGTGTTAAAACATGAACCTTGTGATTTGTACGATCCGTCTTTTTCTATATATCTATAATGATAACCTTCGGATCGGTCATTGTTACACAGATTTGTTCAGTAAATAGAGAAAGATTGGGACATAATCACGAGTTGTCTAGTTAGCTAGGTAACTTTCGATGAACTTTTTGCAAAAGCATTCCCCAATGTCGTTTTCATCAACCCTGTATAGCCAAGACCTTCAACTAAAAATATATTGTAACTAGATGTAACGAGATAGTATTACTTTTTGAACATATGAATATACCTCGTTGAATTTAGCAATGACACATTAATTAATGAAGGCTCGGTTCATTTATTGATTGGTTGACAATATGACCTTTGCTCAATTCACTTTGTTATTTGTCATCTCATGTTTTGGTATTAGGCGATAGAGCTTGTTTGCATTATGTGAGTTATCTGTGTTTTTTGTGTATGACTTTTGTCAAATGAAATAAAAATCAACTGTATATTATGAAATAAAATACAATAATGTTGAATTACTGTATTTAATTTCATTAGACGAGAAACATACATAAAAAATAGAGACAGATAAAGGTGACATATTTTTGTATATTGTAAGATAAAAATATGGTATATCTCCTCATATCATTATTTTACAATACTTTGAATTGAATAATTTAAATTAAGAGCAATTTTTTCAAATGAAAGTATGTTTAAAAAGTAAAATCTAAGTCACATGGCATTTTCAGCTTAGCTCACTAGTTGTTTGTGCAAACATTCTCATCATCATTAACACTGTAATATGACTGTATTTTAATTGAAGGTGGGCCTAAAACTAGCTGAACTATCCTGAAAAATTATATGAAAATTTAGTTAATTCATTACATAATTTGGTTGTATGCACTGATACTCCTTATATATTTAATAATAAACCTTCATAATACCCATGATCTCTATAAGTATTATCACTAACTCATTTTTAGTTCCATTTTGAGATACACATTTCGTCCTGCTCAAGGTAGTCATTACAGTTACTTTTGGCATTACTAGAGACTTCATTTACATAAAATTATATAAGGATTCTCAATTAAATCTTAAAATAATAATACTTAACAACTAAATTGTTAATTTTCTGTTTGTTTGATTTACAATAAATATCACTAACAATAACATTACTAAGAATAACTGTGTTTGATGTCATGTACACTTAGGGTATGGAGGTAATAGAAAGAAAGACACACAATTTTTTTTATTTTTATATTTTGACAGTGTATATGAAAAAAAAATTTTTGTTCCAGCACTGAAGTTGGGCAATGTCAGATTTTCCTCAAGCACTCCATATGCCGAAACTAGAAAAAACTTAGTACTGACTAGTGAAACCAAGGTTATTGTACAAGGCTTCACTGGCAAACAAGGTACCTTCCACAGCCAGCAGGCCCTCGACTATGGAACGAAAGTTGTGGGTGGTGTGTCACCTAAAAAGGCCGGTACGGAACATCTGGGAAAGCCTGTGTTTGGTACAGTGAGGGAAGCGAAAGAGAAGACAGGAGCCGAGGCTTCTGTTATTTACGTTCCCCCACCTGGCGCAGCGGCAGCCATACTGGAAGCCATTGAAGCGGAAGTGCCATTAATTGTGTGCATCACTGAAGGTGTACCTCAACATGTAAGTTTCACTTTCACAGTTTCAAGAATTTTTTTTTAACACACAATTGAATTGCAACCTTTGAATTTGTTGTACTGGCCTGCTGTATCTTTTGAATTACTATTAATTCAGCCTTGTGTTACTATATCCAAAACTCAGTAAACTGTAATATAATAAAAACATAATTGCATAAATACACTATAGAGCATAAAATCAATTGAATCAATTTTGCACTAATTGTTCAACAAATAAACATTGATGGCTTTTCTCTTGTTGAACTTCATAAGTTCTTTTTAATATTTCAATGGTTTGTTGTGAGAATACTTTAAGGAAAGGGCTTTAGAAAGGCAAATTGTGGTTATAGTTGTGTATTATACACATTTCCTTGTGTGTTCATGTTTGATGTATTTTCCAATATTGACAGCTGTATCTCCATAAAATAGGATTGATGTAGCTCTGCCATCTCTAGGTTGTGGACATAGTATTTAGATTAAAATATAAAGTCTAGATACAGTCACAGAGAACTTATTTTTTTAACAGAGATATTTTTAAAATTCTGTTTAGTAGTAGCCCAACCATTGGATTACATTCGATTGTACAATGAAATCAGTTCAAGCAAGTGTATTAAGACATTAATGACTGATAGTTCCACATTAAAACCATACCTAATTATAGCTCTTACAACCCAATTATTGATATTTTTACATTTCATTTATTCAGACTGGTACCATTGTATACCTAGAAATATATTGCATTCACTATGTTTTATAATGAAAAAAAGAAATTCTATTCACTTTTTCACTGATACCTTAAAAATTTCAATGTGATTGTTTTGTTTGATATGTATATTTCAATCACCATTATCTCTAACTTAACAAAAACCTAATTAACAAATAACCTTGTTATCTTTTTTTGTGACATTGATCTTTAACACAAGCAAATTATTAGTTAATAAGTAAGCGCTCTTAAACACTTATTAGATATTTCCTTGAAAAATTTACACAGAATAACAAATGTATATAAAAATATATACATTAATCACCTTTTAGTGGTTAAAATATTCATTGCAATTGTCCAAAAGATCCAATCAAAATCAGCTCATTGTCGAGAACTTCATATTTAGTGTCTATTCAAGTCTGCTTATAGTCATTCAAAACCAACTCTTTTGTCATTTTAACATATTGAATGATTTTAAACATGGACAGTTATCATATATCCAATCGGAATTATTATTTAAACAATTGCTCCTTATTATTAACACAATTTGCCGATCGTTCGGCAGTGTCGATGTTCATAGGTGACATTGACCACTAAACGTCAAGTGGTCCACCTGTCAGCCCAAAATATGACGTAAAAATTGCATTGCTATTTTCATAAAATTTACTCGATTTCTAGGACATGGTGCGCGTGAAACATGCTCTGCTGCGACAAAACAAATCGAGGCTGGTAGGACCCAACTGCCCTGGTATCATTGCCCCAGAGAAGTGCAAGATTGGCATCATGCCCGCCGCCGTCCACAAGGCGGGTTGTATCGGCGTGGTGTCCCGTTCGGGCACTCTCACTTACGAAGCTTGCCATCAGACTACCTTGGTAATGTCACAACCCTATTTCTAACTCATCCTATAGAGTTTTGTATGCTTATAGGAGAGCAAGTAATTAATTTTAAAGAAGACTGAGCTAAATCAGATATTTTCATTTAATTGCAGGCTGGTTTGGGTCAAACTCTTTGTGTTGGTATTGGGGGTGATCCATTCAATGGCACTGATTTCATTGACTGCCTGGAAGTGTTCCTAAAAGATTCTAACACTAAGGGAATTATTCTCATTGGTGAGATTGGTGGAAATGCAGAGGAATTGGCGTCTGACTACCTCACTCAGTTCAACACTGTAAGTACTGCTAAATGCTTTGTATTTTGATACTCATTTTGTATGTGATTGTAATGCTGCAATGAATATTTTTTATTTGCTATTGAAATATTATTCTGAATTATAATTTAATTTTTTCCGAAACAGCCCAAGGTAAAGGACTGAAAGTACCTCAAGAGGTTTTGTTTATTTATCTTATCTTAATTATTAGTTAGTTTAAACTCTATCTTTTTCATTAGTTGCATCTTGATTTTAAATGAGTATGACTATTACTTATTCTTCTGTTTACGTTATCAATCATTCGAATGTAGTAAGTTAGTATATGAAATCAATAAATCTCACATATATCTACTAGTACCGTCTTCGACATTATCTATATGATATATTTCTCACTGATAGAATAGATGGTATGACTTTTTCAATAGCACTCTTCAGAAAAATTTGTTATAGTTACATTTGTTTCATTTAATTTCAGCTTAATTTTTCTGTTCTCATTGTTTTTAAATATTACAGGGTCAGAAAGCGAAACCTGTTGTTTCGTTTATTGCGGGATTGACCGCCCCACCCGGCAGGAGGATGGGCCACGCTGGTGCAATCATCTCCGGTGGTAAAGGTGGTGCGATGGACAAAATCAAAGCACTCGAAAGAGCCAACGTAATCGTTACTCGCTCGCCCGCCAAAATGGGCGTGGAACTTCTCAAGGAAATGAAGCGATTAGAAATCGTCTAAGCGAACTGTTAAGAACAGCCAATTGTTCAACTGTTGTCTTTACATACATGTATAGACTTTCGTAATTATATTGATGTTATTTATTTCTGATTGTTGTTTCAGTCATCAAATTTTGACGAGGGATGATTTAGAGGAGATTTGTGACACTGACAGAATTAAGTTTATCAATACAATTCTGAACAATATAAACTATCTCGAAATTCTTATTAAATCTCGATGTTATAAAATTGGACGAATTTTAGCTTCACACTCGTGTAGTATTAAGCATGTCATTGTGTCCGTGTAACTAATATGCTAATAAGATTGTAAGTTAACAAAAATATAGTCCAATCTTTCCATTTGCTAAGATAAGTTATACAAAATATATATTTACTATCTTTGGATTGTTTTCTGGCTATGCTTCTTGGTGTTGTATGGTTAAAAAAAATGTTAACTAAATATATGCTTATTACCACACAAAACTTGTATAATTTAGTTGATTGGTCAAAATTCATTTGAAAGATTTGTACTCAGTGTATCAACCTATTTCTGAAGGAACAATATTATTGATACTAATTAAATAAAGTACAGCCTATTCTAACACACTACACCACACGCATTTTTAACCAACATATTACGTATTTGCGGCTTATTGTAAAATAGCGTTGGCCTTATAATTAAATTATAATGAAACACTGCACTTAACTTTTTGCACCTTTGTACTTCACATAATAATTTTAGTTTTATATTGGTACTGGTGGTCCTGCGCTAGTTTACTTGAAATTAACTTTTTACAAGCAAGATGGACAATGTTTTGTGATCTATGCTGGATGCTGGGTTGACTTTTATCAATTTGGCAAAGACCATAAATTATGGTTGTAAAGTTACTTGTGTTTTGAAAATTCTTATCCACCTTGAAAAGCGCCACCAAAACAGCTATTCTAAGCAACAATGCTTGTATTGTGACCCGGTTAGTCGCCACTTCAGGTAATCCGCAAGTCTGTTTTCTGAGTCCATTTATTGAAAGCTGTTCTACAGTTAATCTTCAAAACGATGGTAAAATATAAGCTTCTGTTATCTCGTTTTGATAGTTTAACAGTTAAACTCTATTTATTCATATCAGTCAAGATTTCATACGTTCACTTTATACGCGACATTATATTATTACGACTGTACTACCATACACATCCTCACGCTAGGCCCCGTATGGGCTAGGCAGAGAGCACGGAGTGGCAAATATCTCTATCCTTGCAGACCTGCCGTACTTCCACATTAAATACTCTCTTAATACATGCACACCGGTACAAAGATGCTACATAGTACAGCCACGATTTGTTCCTTTCAACGGGGTTACGGACCTCGTCATCCCACCATCCATCGCCAATCATGTGACTATTCATCTTTGCACATCCACATACTTCTCTCGCTGCTTCCAACATACTGTTTCAAAATTTTCTCTAGTAGTGCAAATGTACTACCATTCAAGACATTCACAACGAACTTCGCTCGCTTGATAATTAACTGCAGATCGCATGTAACACTAAAACCAGAACCGAAATAGTAATAAAACGAGACTAAGGTCACATAACAAAGTAGTGTTCGCTGTACTACGCTATAATTAACAATACGATCGTCTCCCCTATTCACAAAACGCATTGTTCGATATTTTGGTACCTACTCATATTATTAAGTTCTACCCGTGACTAATTTTTATTATAGAATGTAACTTAAAATTCACTTTGTAGAATCGATATCTTCCGTTTCAAGAATCGTTTATCAAATTGCCGATGAAAAATGATAATCACATACAAGCCTCAATTCAATCTTGTTTCAAGAATCATATTAAAGGTTTTATGATTGCTATATCTATTGTCAATATAGGCCATATAACAAGTAATAATTGAAATTACTGACAGTTATCAGTTTTTTCTATAATTTTGACTACAATAACGCAATGATAATAATTGTATGATTTTCCATACCAGACATACGTATTTAAATACCGAATCTTTTTTAAAACTGAATAGAGTAGCAGATGAGCACACAGCAGTCTGAAGCTGCCCCAGGAACCTTAAACAGGAAGGCAAGGAATAGGTTGATAATACGATTAATAGTGAATGTTAAAGAGGTGACAGGACTACATGAATAGGGAATCTTTGTAAATCGTTTAACACATGTTAGTAAGAATGCAGATAGGAATATGGTCATAGATTTAATACTCCCAGGTCAACCATAACATGTACATGTTCTATTACATTGCATTAAAAATTGTATGATCAAGTAAATTACTGTAGAATGGTGTATGACAGTGAGAATGTTCTTAGGGCCTTGTTCGTTTAGTGAATCAACACTAAATGTATTAGTGTTTGGGAAATGATTAATCAAAAAATGTATAAATAAATAAAACAAACATATGTACACATATATGTTTATTGTTACTTCCATATTTATTTTAATTCTATAATGAAAAGATGCTTAAAAAATATGGAGCCTTAATATTCTAATAATACTGACAGTAAGGGGTACTCTTGGGTACGGCCAACCTATGTTAACACACAAGTAATTACAGTCAGATTTAAACGGAATCCTTCATAATGCAATGCATACAAGTAACAGATTATGCAAACTATCTCCCTATATTAACAAAAAATTTAAAGACAAGTGTCTCACACAAATAAATTCTAACATCAAAGATATTCAGCTGAAAGAGCTGCAAATGAATTTTCGTTCTTGGTCTTTAGTTCAGGAGTACAACTTGAATAGTCTCAATTTTTTATGGAAAATATACCTGAGTTTAATAAATAAACTATGTAAAAACATTCCATATATTCCAGACTTCACATGCTTTAATGGCAAGATAAAATATACAACATTACAATGTTTGAGTTTATAATGTAACAAAATTTGTTATTAGCTCTTGGGCTAAGTAAAAATGGAAAGTATTAAAAAAAAATAACCAAGTACTTTGACTGCCTCATTGTTTGATTGGTTGTAAGGGCAACTGCCGATCGAAGGTCCTGCGTTCGGTCATCGGGTCAGGTACTGTTGGGTTTTTCTTACTTGAAATTCCCAGTAGTGGTACAGAGTCTACATTTGTGCCTGGTGTATGGCAATAATCTCACCCCTAATTCCATGGTATAACATAACCAGTGAATCGTGGAGTGTACTACACTCCACCATCTACTTCTTCAAGGAATATAGGTGTTATATTTAAATATGTATAGTTGTACACTATCAGACATACAGAAAATATATATATCATTATAAATAAGCAGTGAAATACATGTTTTTTAAACTTATAAGTATGTACCTAATAATACAGAGACAAATAAATAATGCAATAACTGATATCATATTACCAAATAAACTGAAATTACCATCTAGGTCTACCTCTTCCTCTGCCTCTTCCTCTAAAAGTACTGCCAGCATTCTCTCTCTCTTTTCTTAATTTCATTGCTTCAAACCTCTCGGACATTTCCTCCAGTTGCTGTGGAATTTCCTGATTCGCTTCCTCCAAAATTTGGATAAGCTCCCCTGCATGAGCCCAATCCTTTCTTGTTATAAAGGACAGTGCAATCCCAGTCTTTCCTGCTCTACCAGTTCTTCCAACTCGATGTACATACTCCTCAATATGACGAGGGAAGTCAAAATTTACAACATGAGTGAGGTCCTTAATATCAATGCCCCTTGAGGCGACATCTGTAGCAACAAGAATGTTTACTGTGCCGTCAACCATTTCATCTAAAGCTGCCTCACGATCAGACTGTTCTCTGTCACCATGCAACGACTGACAATCAATACCTTTTAAGCAAAGTTCTGTTGTTATATGTGTTGCTGTAGTCTTTCTACCGCAAAAAATTATTACTTTATCAGTTGGCTCCATGGTTCCAATAAATTCAAACAGCGCTTCTTCCTTACCTTCCTCTTCAACAAACATTACCTTCTGAGTAACTGTATGTACAGCAGCAAGATCTAATGAACCCACATTCACCTGGATTGGGTCTTTCA
>DWEG01000422.1:0-11243 GCA_018245845.1 Apyrrothrix hygieia | reverse complement strand
CTGTGAACGCGTGTGTTCGAGGTACCGTCCACCGAACGAATGAATGTAATAGGATTAATCCTCCAATAACATTTAATGTAGCGATGTCGGTTACGGTAGTTTTGGGCACTGCTTTTGATAAAAAACCTACATACTATATCTGGTTACAAAATATAGATCTATGTATTTATATTTTATTTATATAAATTTATCTTATTATTATTATACTATTTATATTTATATAAATTATGAGTATGTATATAAATTATAACACATGGGACATCGTTAAATGTAAGTAATAATTTTTATTTAAATCGAGACTAAACTATTGTAAATATCTCAATATCTCAACCAGTACATCCCTGCTCTCAGTCTCGTGTAATCTGGCACAGTTTCAGTAGCACCACTAGCAGCCATTACTGGACATTTGTCGTAGATATATTTATAACAGGTTTCCTTTACATCTTTTGTTTCTATTGCATCCACCGTACATAACCTTTCATAAAGTGAAGTTCTACACTTATTGTATAGTATCCAACGTCCAATAGCCATACATGTTTTACCAGAACTCTCACTATTCGTAAGAATTCTTGTTTTTAACTCTTGTTTTGCTCTCTCTACTTCTCCGTCTGTAATAACGGTACATAGCCTCATCCATTCGTCCTGTATTACCGCCATCATGTCATCTACTACAAGCATAGGGGATATAAATTGTATTCCCCAAAGACCGGTGTCTTTGTACGCTAGGTTAAAAGCTCTGTATGACTCGCATAATTGAGAAGTAGATGCAGAGCGGGCAATTCGAGAACTAAGGTCCAACCCGGCTGTTTGAGACTTGTCCCATCCGCCAACAATTGTTGCTGCCAGGCTCATTATAATATTGTCTGCACTACAAAAGGGAGGTGATTCGACTGCTATAGCCAAATGTGCTACTGGAATCGAATCATCTCTATACCGAATTTCTGAGCCAGTGTATCGACAAGGGTATGGTTCACTACATTTTCCACCGGACAATTTATCTAAAGATTTGCTAGCTAATTGGACCATTTGTTCATGCTTAATTCCACCGACGCCTATTAAAGCAATTCTACTTGGTTCTAAAGTTTTTCTACGATAAGAAAATATTGTTTCTCGATTAAATTTGTAAAGATTGCATGTTGGTCCCATAACAGATTGAGCTAGCGGAGTACCTTGAAAAGCCGCAGAATGCAAATAATCGCCTAGGACGTCTCTGGTACTTCTATCATGTTGTTGCATTTCTAGATATACAATTTGTTTTTGTAATTCAATTTCAGACTGCGAAAACGCGTTTCTAAATAAACAGTCGGTTAATATATCAAAAACACATGGTACATTTTCACTCAAACATTCTGCGTAATATGCAACTATTTCTCGAGTGGTAAAGCATTTGAATCTAGCTCCTGTCTGGGACATTTGGTCTTCAAGAATAGTCTTAGTTCTTGACACAGTACCTTTAAATGCGATGTGCTCAAAGAAATGCGATATTCCGTTTTCGTTTGGATCCTCATATCTTGACCCGGAATCGAAAAAAAAACCAATGCAGGCGTTGTAACATTCTCTTTCTTCCGTAGCAATATTTAAACCATTCGATAGGTTACTCAACTGTATGGTTGGTAGGCTTCTAAGATAATTTGTGAAATTTACCGGAAAACATTTGTATCGTATTAACTGCTTTAGAGGATTGTAGGACGATGTTAACACTGTGACACGACGGATCATTATCGAAGGGTGAGCTGTAGAGTGCTCTTTTTAAATTATTAAGTATATTACAATTAATGTTAAAGTTCCGAATGTATCACACGTCAAATGTCAGAAAGAGATATTTTACTCGTAAATATTGAAACAGATACGTTGTATGTTAATTAAATAGGTTTTCTCAGTGCTTTTATAGGTTGAATGCAAATGTTCATGGGTGTCAGAGGCCTCTTGTGACAGCTGCTTGCTTGCTGCTGCTTGCTTTTGCTTTCATTTTCACTTTAAAAAAAATTATGCGAGGAACCCACGTGCGATAAATTTAGATTTCTTTCTGATTATATACAGATGGAGAAATTTCTAGTACTTTATTCCTATGTAATATATTATTGTTACTATAGAGCAAACATTAATTAACATAAGGAAACAAGTTTGCCTCAGGCGCCTCGATGGTGATTTTGTTTGCTTGGATCAATAGTTATGCCAACGCTGAAATACGCGATGTCAGATAGTTGACGGTGTTTTAATGCCTGCTTAATCAAAACCAACTAATGTGTGACCAATAAGATATTAGCAACAGAATCGTCCCTCACTGATCTTAACTTTTATTTGAATTTTACGCAAGTTATCTAGTACATACCTACTGTTGAATAGAACTTTGGTGCAGTATTGTGAATAACTAAATAAAAATACCATCAATCAAGTAATTATAGCGAACTCCCGACGCGATTATCAAATGGGGCGCATTAGAAAATCGCGTCGGTAATTTTCGTCATCTCATCAACTGGTATTGACTAGCGTAGCTACTGGACGGCGAATGATGGCCACGGCATGAGCACTGCCTATGGCGGGGTGAAATCGCCAGGAGCAGTTGATCCCCTGAGACTGCTCGGGTAAAGAGGGGTCCTCGAGGCCTGAATTCTCGTACCCATGCGGCAATGTTCGTCGAGGGTACCAACGACAATGGTTGGTTGGTTGGCCCACTGAGGTGCGCAACCACGGTTGGAAACACAGGTGTCACGTTGTGTTATGTACCTATGATAACAGAGTGAAAACATATTTGTCATTTTTAATAGCAATCGACAGCCATAAATAATGTCAAATATTTGACTTAAGGCCAATACTAATATTTAAAATTATCTCGTCCATTATTGACAACTGGTTTCTGTAATAGGTTCCAAGATTAATTATTACTTAGACTTAGAGTCAAAACTGTTTTGTGATCAATTTCCAGTTCTTCAGCTACGTCGTAACTACTGATATGCCGATCTTGCTCCACTTTTTCAAAAATGGCATCCATTTTATCTGTGACAGGGCGAACAGAGCGAACAGAGCGAACAGAGCGAACAGAGCGAACAGAGCGAACAGAGCGACCAGAGCGACCAGAGCGACCAGAGCGACATGCATCTTTGACATTACAATTTAAGTATTGAAAACGCTTAAACGAATTTTGTGTTACTATCACAGACGCTGCATTAGGTCCATAATTATCACAAATTTTTTTCGTGGCCTGCTTTGCATTTTCGCCTTTTTTGTAGCAAAATTTTAAAACGTAGCGAATTTCTTAATTACTCTCACTCATCTTAGCAGTAAGCAAAACAAATGAAAATCACACATTTTCCAAATTTGATTTTGAAATTATCTTCTTTAAAATTTAAACTTTTTAATGATACCAAAGCGGACCAGATGGAAATGCTATGGTCAAAGAGATTTTATTACAAGTTCATACAAACTAAAACGCGAAAATACTTTCTCCCCAACCTATTACATTATACATACATATACATTTGTGTCCATTCATCTATAGATATCCTTTGTACTGTTATAAAATCCGATATATATTGGTATAATACGGTATAATAGTTTTTATGAATACGGGTTCTCAGAATTCTGAAGGGCGCTGACATCTAAGATCTTGCCTTGCGAAGTTCTTGCCTTGTTTAGAAGTCAGAGCCTTATGTGTTATATACCATTTTATAAGCAAATAAATAAATTATTATTATTATTAAACATCATTCAATTTTATTACACGTATTATGGTTTGGCAAAAAATATTGGAAAGGAATTGAGTGCACTATTAACGTATGTAAAGACATCGAGAACGAGTCTCTTGTACAAATTATTACAAGTACAAATTATTACAAGTACAAATTATTGTACAAATTATTCTTACATGACAGCTATGCAAAATCTTGGTTTGAACATAATTTGATTGAATTATCCATACTGTTTTAATCAATTCACCCGCTTTGACTTATGAGATCCGATAGATTTTATTTATCCGTTTTAGTGGTCGTTTCGGTTTCGATTGTTTTGATATCTGATTGGTCCCAATAATCAATCGGTGGGATAAATTGTACTCATAAACTGTACTCAACTGGGGCTAAAAATGAATAGAGACATTTGTAATTCCTATAAAAGTGTAATATTTCAGTCATGACAATGCTGAAACATAAATTAAAAAAATATTGTTGTCAATGGCAGAATGTATATGTAACTATAGCTTAATCGTACCATAAGCAAAGGAAGATGTCGTCCAGTACAGTATCCAATCGTGAAATCGACAATAAAATTATTTAATATCCGCAATATTCGTGTTTTTTAAAACCTAAACCGAATAGTCACTAAATTATTAGTAATATCTCTGCAAAATATTGTCAAAGCGAATTCGATAAAGCGTTACAACAATGATAACCGACATGTACTATGGGATCGTGCCGAGCACGAAGACGCGAGTCCGTTGCGTCTTTTGCGGGGTATACATACCGAAGGCGGACAAATGCATCGAGGAACATAACAACGGGGCCAAGCACAAGGAGAACATTGATACCATGTACTGGCATGGCATTTTCGGTACCAGCCCGGAAACATTGTACTGCAATATTTGCAAACACAATTTCGCGGACAACGAGTCCGTTTTGCAACACATACGATCTGACAGCCATGTCAACTGGTTCGCAGCATTGGATGATCTTATTGATGGCGAATTCATACGTGTCGACGGATTCCTCACCAGCCAGTGTAAAAGCGCGTATTGCGACGTGTGTCAGATGCTAATACCCTGCACGCTACAGGACATTGAGGAACACGTGAACCTGGTAAATCATTCCAATAACATCACCCAGGTCATCAAACCTATGAATGGGCTATTTCCTGTGCTTGATTTCTTTGATGAGCTCTGGTGCAAGATCTGTAATGTATACGTCGAAGATACGACAGCGGCTGTGCTGGAGCACATTGAGACCAGCGAGGACCACCTTTATTGGTTCTCGAGGATGGATAAGTTCATCGATGAGAATGGGATCGACTTGGGTAATTACCTCTCAGATGAGTATGACCACACAGTTTACTGCCTGCGATGTAGAGCTCATATTTTATGCAACCTTGAAAGCATAGAGTATCATGTGCACACTGAAGAACATGTAACTTCTAAACTTCCTGGCAAACCGCAAACTGTGAATGTAATACATGAACCAAACTAATTTTCCATAATAAAAACTACAATACCAAACATAATAACACAATGGTTTATGTACATTAAATGTTTCAGAATCATGATAAAAATTCTTGTCAGCGATGTGCGATGTTATCTGAAATACTATGAAAAGTAGAGTATTTTCACCTCTTAACTTATAAATTGTACAGATTCACATTACCTCAGTCTGCAGATCGGCAATATCGTTTTATTGAGCTACATGTAACAAAATGTTTACACAGTTATGAAAGATTTACCTACCAACACACAAACATCACCACATCTTAATCGAATATCAACGGATATGCTGGCAGATCATAATTTAAAAAAATAAAGTTTGAATTCTTTTGCATCTATTTAGGCTAGATCATTTACGATCTAGTAGCACATTTGATTATTTATCTCCTGTGATAATTATCTTAGGGTCACATTTATCTCCTGTGATAATTATCTTAGGGTCTCAGGTTACTCAGCACTGGATATTGCATATATGCAGATATAATTTTGATGCTTTAATATTTTTTCAACATGCACTTGGCCAGTGTGGTATGCAATGCCCTTAACCCCTTTTTATTCTGAGAGGAGATTGAGTCCAACAGTGAAATAATAAAAGGGTTGGTGATTTGAGTTTTTTTAAAATATGATCAACATCCGCATTGAGGTACGGTAAGACTGGTGACATCTGGGTAGATAATTAACTTCTTTTCTGTCACAAGAGTTTATGCTCTTCATGATTTATAGTGTACATATGACGTCCCAGATTTTTGGTCCGAATCACGTTATCATAATTTATATCGTCACTGTTTAACATTTAACTATATATTTTTTTCTCATTAATATTTTATATACATACACAAAAACAAATAATACTGTTAGCTATGTATTTCTTAGATTCAATAAATTTTATGGTACCTAAATAGTCCACACATTGTCCACATTTAAAGATCAAAGGGTTATATTAAAATATTTTTTTTAAGACATTGGCCTTTGAACATTTCGACAGTTTTTTGGGGTTTCTGTGTATGTTCTATAAACAAATAATTTCAATTATATATTTTTAAATGTAAATTGAAAGACTGGGTCTTTATACAATGTGAATTTTCACAGATGTATTAACATTCTGTTCTAAAAAGCTAACAGAAAACAATGAAATTGTGTCATTTATTTGACAATACAAGATCTACAAACAGTGTTTCCATGCTTCTATTATATGCCATCAAGAAAGGCACAATATCCTGATATATTTTTGTCAGCACAAATGACTTCAGTAGTATAACTGGCTACAAACATTCTTGCAATATCTTGCTGACCCTCAGGTAAATGCAAACAATCAGTAGTTCTTGAAATTGAATGCTCAGGACATAGGAACATATTGTTGGTAGAGGTCTGCCATTTGCCATAACTAACAAGTGATGATAGTGTTTTCCAAAAAGCGAAGCAGTCAATTTTCACTTCTATGCAGCTTCTGCTAAGAAATGCATTAATCATTGGCATTTTAGGGACATTGATTAATGTTAAGTTGGCTTCTGTGTGTCATAATATTCTACTTTCATCACATTACACATCACAAATGATAATTGTGCACAAGCATCATTATTTTATAATTTGTAATACTCATGTACATTCCAGAATAAGTAAGTACATATACAACTGTGTAATTTACAACTATTATCATTAATATTTTATGTGTATGTTCTGATAATGTTGTAAAACATGCACAGGTAAAAACGCCATATGCCAGTTAAGAAATTTTGCAATGCAAAAATGTTCTTTTAAGAAATGAAATATGAAAATGATCCTATGATTGTGTCAAAACTGTTCATTAACAATTGAATAATTACTAAAATTAGAAGTTTCAAAATAATTACTGTTATCCTGAGATAAGCCCTGTTCTTTATTTTTTATAACCGTATATTACCATTAAATAGTTTATAGTGTGTGAACACCTGCCACTACCTTGTAATATTAGAAGATCAAATCAGTTTGCCAATGCAAAATAACAAGATATTGTGATTCATATGAAATTGTTTTTAGAGGTGTTTATATCTATATATTGTTTTTTGATTAATATTCTGCATTACAACTGTAAAATGAGGTAAACATCCTCAAATATTGATAATTTTGTATAATGAAAGGCCATACCTGAGGTTAATAATCAAGAAACGTTTATATCAACATAATGTATTTTATTTTCTTGTAAGTATTATTTTTGGGTGGTATTTCATTGAGATGCTCTGAGTACTGTACATTAATGTGGCTGATCTGGATTTGACTCCAGCAAGTGTAATTGCTCTTTTAATGTCTGCTAAAAAGTACCATTCCACCCTATCACTATCAACACTTAACTTTTGCTCGGCATCTTAGTAATACAGGCCTTATTTAAGTTACTTTATTCTAAAAGGTTTCATAGTGTAGAAAATCAGAAGACATTTTTTGTCCTGTGTAAAACGAAATCAGGTAATGTTCCTGCAATTTCTGTGTGTGCTTTATTCCTCATGTGTGAGCCTGATATGTATAATTAATTACTTATAAGCCTTTAATATAATTCCGCCTGTTTAATAGGTTGTATTCTTCTTAGTTTTCTTTAGTCACATTTATTTATTTATTTTAGTCAGTGTGTGACAAAATGGAAGTAGCGGTTGCGATTTATATAAGTGTATGACTTAATTGAATTGAATCTAAAAGACTCTGATACTGGTTTATCGGATTCTCGACGATTCTTTGGGATCTCGTTTAAAAGCACCTGTGTGTCATATAGCAGTTATGATTAAAAACAACCTGCCCGAACGTAAGATATGTAATTGCTTTATGTTTAGTATTATTAAGAAACCTCGATTACATTCCTCATGAAGTATTTTAGTGCAATTATGTTTAATTTATTTATACTTTAATACTTTTAATATGTATTAACAATAATCTTATCAGTCACTTTGTTTATAGCCTACTTTATCGTCATAGACAATGTACTCTGAAAACGGAATGTAACAAATCTTTAACTATCATGGTTTTGAATGTTTGGTTAATTTTTTCTATAGTTTTCAATACAAGAATAACATACTGTTGTTTCAAAAATCGAAAATGTTTCAGTTCTGTATTATAGTGGCTCATAATCAGTAGTTGGTAACTGTAGGTTATATATACTTATAATTAGGTGTAGTTTCCTGTGCTTTCATTCCACGAGATGGTATTTCCGCTCGCTGGAGTAGATATTTTGCTACCTGTCTCTGTGCTGTTCATCATGGTATTTTGTTTCTTGATAAAAGTTCACTCTTCATGCTCTCTACTTGTATCTCGTATAAAATATAACCAAAAAACATTTATCTTTAGATGTATAAGGAGCGGAGGTAGCGATATTTGTTTACTTTTATATATTTAAACAAGAAAATCATTACTGTAGCGATATAAAATATTAATTATTAGCCATACAATTAATCTTATTATATAGTCATTATATATACGATTAATGTAAAGATGGCGTCTCGCTAAATGTATGTTTACCAAATGTGTAATATTAAGAGTTACGATTTTCGACGTAATAAATTAGTTTAAATGTAACGGTTATTTTTTATTTAAACAATTGTTATGTTACACAAGACACAATATAGATAGTCTAGCAGCTTAGAATTTAGACCCCTAATCCTGTGTGTCTTGCGTTAGAAGACCTGTTTTCAAAATATTGAACCGTTTTTCACTCCATATCACTTGCAGTCGCGATTAACTAAAACATCTTGAGGAAAGCACATCATAGTATTTTCCACAATGTTCTTTGAGGTAAATGAAATCTGCAAACCCAAATGTGGACAGCCAAGTTTGTTGTTCGTTTGTCCAAGTGTTAACACTTCCCACTATGAAGCAGACTCGAGACCAACAGTGGAGAAATAAATTGGTTGCTGATAATAATTCGTAAAATTTAGAAAGCAATTTCAAAGGCATTAAGTAACATAACTTCGGTAACCAGTAGTAATTAGTAAAGTATTTATAATAAAGAGCTTTTTTAAAAGACACGTACAATTATTACAAAAAAATCACAATATTATTTAGCAATATATTAATCTAAAAAGTTTTAAAAGTATTTGAACAGCGATCAAAATTAATTCTCTAAAGAAATGATAAAATAAACTCGAAGAAAATGTACCTGAAGTGGATTCATATAATGCTCACCCCTTAATACGTTCTATTAATGAGTAAATCATAATCCTTAAGGATGGTTTGGACTCAAAATATTTATTTTTAAGTATCAAACGGGTAATCATCTTCTTCATCCACTTCTCCATCTTCTTCCCGTATAACTTCCAGTACATCCTGATCAACGGGTTCTCTTTGTCCTTGAGGTTCCGGAAACCCATTGTTGTTATTCTCGTTTTCACCAACACGGAATCGAATCCTGTCCTCATCGAGCCGTATTACTTGGACGATGTCCTCCACGCAACAGTCGATTCGCGTTATAGCATCAGCCAGATGATTTTGTAAGGCGCTGAAAATACATATTGATATTATTTATGGCCAAAACTAATACTGATGCAGTGATAAGCTTGATGGTTTAGAATTTAGCCTCACTCCGAGATTCATGGGTTCAAATCGTGGCATGTAGCTTTAAAAAATGTGCTTTTTAAGAGTATATAGATATAACTTGCTTTAACCGCGAAGAAAGAAGATATTGTGAAGAAATTTTTACATCTTTGTGTACTCCGTAGTGTTCTCTAAAGCTTGTGACATTTGTCAATCCGCATTTGGCCACTGCCGGGCTATGGCCTTAACCCTTTTCGTTGTGAGAGGAAAGCAGTGCCCAGCAGTGGATCGACACAAGGTTTGATGACGACGAAACTAATTAAATATTAGGTTAAACCACCCAGTAGTCAACCTTTTAGCGGGAATTGAAATTTACGACGGCTGTACTTCAAATTGTGGGAAATAAAATCAAAGATTATTGATTGAAAGGTTGGTTATTTAACTTTGTGATTAAAATAACAAACAATCAAGAAGTCTAATTCATCATAGAAAAAAACAACATTAAACAAAATAAGGCATTTTTCTCCAGTACTTACCCTCATTTTTCAATTACTCAGCCTTGTTGAACCCTATACTCAGCATTTTATAAACCATGTAAAATACCACGTATTTCCATTGCCAATTTCGAATTACACGCTGTCTTATTAAAGTATCCAGAGAAATTCAATACATTTCAAATGGTACTATGCGGGATGTTTGTTGCAACCATTCATCCATTCAACCATCATCCTTTGAAAGTCCCGTGCTGAACATAGACCCAGTCCTGGGTTTTTGGAATCCAGCTACATCCATTTATTTTCTTCATGTCGGTAGAATACTTGGCATTGCTCTATGCTCTATGCTCTAGGCTCCCTATGCTCCTTCTACGTAGTTATGGCAACCATTCGGTAACCTTTATTTTCTGTATCACTAATACAGTTTGACTGCCTCGTTGGTCGTGTTGGTTGCAAGCGCGACTGCCGACCGAGAGGTCCTGGGTTCAAACAAGGTCGAGTACTATTGGATTTTTCTAAAATTAGAATTTGTAGTAATGGCTCGAAGTCTGGACTTGTACCCAGTGTATGGCAATAGATTCACCACCTATTCCAGATTGGGATGTATACGTAACTGGTGAAACGTGGGAGTACTACACTCCTCTGTCTACGTCTTCGGGGATTACGCGTGATGTTACTATGACAGTTCCTTGCCGCAGTGATTACATTTTATTTCGTTCACTGTTATAACTGTTATGCGTTTCTACATGCTGTTGTACTACATGAGACATCCTCGCCGGCGAGGACGGAGACATTGCGTTGCACTCGGCGTCGTGCGAAGTCCCCGCACGAATGACCGTCTCATTCTATTGCCCTCCGAAAAGCAAAGACCGTGTCGAACCGTGCCTATAGTAACCTCGCCCCTATATAACATCTAGTAAAGTTAATAAGTACTACATAATCAGCCGTTTATATTTTGCCTATTCCTTAGCCTCTCCGCCAAATTGTTGCTATTTTATACATACTATGCTGTCAGGAAAGAGATTCGTACGTGCCGCTCACTGCAGCTTCCACGTCCATTATTTAATACAGGC
>DWEG01000421.1:0-11249 GCA_018245845.1 Apyrrothrix hygieia | reverse complement strand
GGAACACTGACGTGTAGGTACAGTATTTATATTAGTGTGTGTGCCGTAGAGAGCGTAATTTGTTTTCTAGTTAAAATAAGGTATTTATAACAAATAATTTACGAAAATATTAACTTTCTGCAGTCATCCTCCATGTGAACTTTAACTGTGCCAAGTTTCATACTCTTGCGTTCAGCTAATTTTCGTAAAAAGGGGCGGAAAGTTCGATGCTTCACGTATTAATATATAAGATATTATTCGTATGAAGTAGAACATTGATTTATAAGCACGGCAACGTAATATCCAATAAATATAAACGATCCAGATAGGATTAGAAAAGCCATTCCCATCTCACCCTACTCTTAAATCGGTCACAGCTGTCTTAGCTCGCTGTGCTCGGGCGGTAAAGTTATAAAGGTCAGTAGGGTCAACTGCAAAGGGCCGTCGGAGAAAAATATGTATATGTAATTAATACCTACGATGTACGGGTTCCCTTACATCGTATATATTACTACTGTCAAAACTTTTAGACATTTTAAAGACATTTTAAAATCCTAACTTAAAACAATTTTCTAAGATTAACGATCTCTTCGCAATTCATGTTTTAACAAATACAAAGAAAAGGTTCTAATAATTATTTCTAAGTTACTTGCATTCAAAACCAACAATTTACAACAACAGCAAGTATATATAAACATTTGGTAAAAATAGTGTTAAAATACAATTATTATCAGTAGATCATAAGTTATCAGTGCGTAATATGTTTATTAAAACCAGTATCCAATATTCTCGATGTAAGACTATCTTTACATGACAACACTTCTACCTTTTTTAATATTCTTTTTTAATTATTAAGCTCTTCATGGCGTCATTTATACATATTTAAAAAGCATTGAGCACCGTGTTTGAGATAAACGTGTTATAACATTAACCCTTGTTTCCCTTTGTGATTTCTTGCGACATAAAGTGAAATAAAAGTGCCAAAATCGTAAGTTTTCTTTTTGTTTCTTATTACAAGCGATGAATGAATGTATAAATTGTGATACAAATATAATTTACGACCAAAAATATTTATAGTATTATAACTACAACGCCGAAAATATGCAGTGTCACCTGTGGGTGACACTGGGCATTACATTAACTTTATTGTACCGTATTCATTATATGTGGTGACTGGGTTTTAGAGCTCATTTACGTATTACAGGTTGAGGTTAGATGAAATTGCCGAAGCGTTGCAGGCCGAAGAGGGCCTAGGCGATATTATTTTATTTCCCCTTGATGATGAAGCGCTGATTGACGAGGATAGCGATGACGAAGTAGAAACGAATATTTTGGGCCTTCCCAATCGTATGCTTCGATCTCAAGTAGAAATACAAAGCAGATCTTCCGTCTCTGAAGAAAAAGGTACGCATGACCTGGAAAACGTCGGGATAGAAATCGACCAACCTATACCGAAGAAGAAAAATAAAAAAGACGCTGCTATAAACAAGTGGTATAGTAAGGATAGCATTACTACTTTTAGTACTTGCAGTAAAGGATACAATGATGAAGACGTTTTTGCTAACGTTCAAGAGGAAATTGTGAGCTTAACCAGGGTTATCTGGCCCTGCACTCGAGATGCAGGCTACATTTAGCTTAGGGCCTGCTGTTGTATTAGAACTGCATTCAAGAGCAAGAGCTAGTGCCATACAACTTATACTTTGATAATTTGTTTACTGATTTACCATTGCTAAAAGCACAGCTAAATGTCCTGGCCGCCTATAGGCAGCTACGTAAGCGGTGCGAGAAGCTGTGCTCTGCGATCTCCAACCCACATGCCCAGCGTGGGAATTATGGGCACAACCCCTCAGGGGAGGCCTATATCCAGCAGTGGTCCGCAATAGCCTGATGATGATGATTGCTAAAGTATTTGCGAGACCAAAATGTTGATGGAACTGGCACTGTTCGGGAAAACCGCCTGTAAAATTTCCAACTGCAAAACTCAAAACATATGAAAAAGAACCGAGAAGTCAGATGTGTCCTAAAATTTCTGAACAAATTATCGTAGCTAAGTGGCATGACAACAGTATTGTCACTATTGCATCTAACTGCCATGAGTTGTATCCTATTACAAAAGGGGATGGTGAGGAGTGCAGAAAATGCGGAAGATCACTCGCCAATAGACTGCTCGCAGTGACGATGTGGATATTGTCACCAACGAACACGAAAAATGTGCACAAAATGCAATATCGGTTTACATCTAAAGTATTAATACACATTTAATAATAAATGAGTTTATCTGAAAGAACAAATCTTTTTTATGTAAATAAATATTACACTATGAAAATCATTGTTTAGTCTCTCCTGAAATAAAATTAATACCCGAGTGAGATTTTATCTTAACTATACACAAAGCCCAGTGTCACCTACAGGTGACTACCGCATAAAAAGAATTGGGGTGTGTTTTTTATTTTTTTGTATAATCTTTTTGTGTTAACCCAATGCATCTTAGACCTTTTAGTAAAATAAAAAACCTAAATTTTGATTAATATGGACATGGGAATTGAAGGGTTAAGTTAAGTTTTTTGTTTATAATTTTAATTAAGTAATAAATTTATTTTTAAAAGTTGAAGTAGTATTTGATTTCAGATAAACCATTATTCTATATATTGATATAAAATAGCATTAAGTATAGCGATAAGAAAACACCAAGTGGCGCTACAGTTTGTTGCAAAGTTAACATATTATATCGGTCTGTCACGTACACACATACAAACGTACACAAACACATCCACGTACACACACAAATGTACCCATACCATACATGTATACTCGTTAATGACTAAGTATATCTGTTTTTAATTTATGTCCTTGTGAATGAGCGGGGTACCCAGTAATACAGGTTTAATAAACTAGTACAGGGGTCCTTGCAACTTGATGTTACTTACATTGAATTTCTAAATAAAATTATTGTTTTTTTTTCACTATGATGGATATATCATCAGAATACCGACATGTGTAGTTGGTCCAACTACAGGAATGAATGGTACATAAAACAGTCTATATCTAATAAGGTATTAAAGGGTCAAAATACTACCAGTAATAATGAAGCCATATCAAACAGTCATACATACGTATGTAATGTAATAATTTCAAAACAACTCTTCAATTCATTTTATTGCTAGCTTAGTTAATAAAAAATTCGCTACATTTATTATTTTTGAGTATAACAAAAGGGGAGAACGTGTAGCTCTTTATGATTTTGAATAATAAAACCACAGTACGAGTAAAATATTTCGCGCACAAAGCATATAAATTGCAGTACGTGCGTCGAAAGTGGAATATGCAATGAACTGTAATGGTTTCCATTTGTTTCACTTTACCAAAGGCTCACTAGAAAACGGCAAGTCCATAAAGGTTATTCTTTTCTATTTTGTTATATAGTTATTTGTTGCTGAAAGACCTTTAACGTTTTCTTCTACTTAATCTAAAAGACAAGATATTTGTATGCAGCTAATATTAAGTCTTGTATACAGGTAAACATCATTATTTAATAAATAACTTATCAAATATGATTTCTAGAAATAAACTGACTATAGAACATTTAGTTTTTTCGTCGCTTACCAACTAATGTCTCTCGTGTAGGTTCATTTTTGTACAAGGCATAAGGGTTCGCAGACATAGCAAGTGTCATATCATATTGTTAACACGCTTTTATTAGCTTCGATCGTATGTATCTATTTAGCGGAAACTTCGAAAGTAATTTTGACCTACTAAAAGCGTGGGGTGTTTTCAAGTGGTCTATTGACACCATGCACCCCGCGCTTTTTTACATTGCAATAAATTTTGTCTTTTTTACATTATTCATAATTCAAACAAAAAAAATATTTTTTACTTTTTAGTTTATTTTTTCACAAAAGCGTGTTTTTTAGTTTTTCGACTATTATTTATTATTACTTAAAAGAATATTAATGATAACCACAATATATCACTACATTATTTTATCGATTAGTGTCTATGACTTAATTTAAAAAATGTGGACTTCATTGTAGACTGCTTCGTTGGTCAAGTGGTTACGAGCGCGATTGCCGATTGAGAGGTCCTGGGTCCAAATCCTGTGTTGGGTATTGTGGAATTTTTGTAACTAGAATTTCTACTTAAAATTTCTAGTAGTAGCTCGGAGAATAGAGCTGTGCCCGGTGTATGGCATGGGCTCACCCCCCTTTCCAAGGTGAGACGGAAACGTACAGTAACTGCCGAAACGTGGGAGTGTACTACACTCCTCTGCCTACCTATTTGGGAATTATAGGTGTGATGTTACGTGTTACGTTATTTAAAAAATTAGACCATTTTAATTGTGATAATGTCTATAAATATTTTAACCAAATTAAACCTTTATAATATTCAATACTCAAAAACAAACTATATATTTCCCAAGGTGTATAAATTAGTTTCTCGTAATGTTGGTGTTAAAACGTGCGAATCTTGCTCGCATTTTGTTATTATACTGATATAATAAAAATGGTACATTAAATAATATGATTTTTAAAATAATGAACAAAGCCTAATTACTGACCTGAATGCGATGATTGTATCTGTCTGCTATGATGTACTGCCCAATGCGATTTACGGCGACGCCGGCGAGGCAATCAAACTCGCCTTCGCCGCTGCCGTATTGCCCGAACTCTTTTACAAATATTCCGTTCGAGTCGAACACCTGCAGCAAAAATATAAACATTGCATGTATGTATATTATAATTTGTTAGCTTTCTAATGTGTTATATGCAGATATTGTTATATATTAGACGGCCGATTACTCGAAAGTTGTTTAATCTTACGGCAATATCGTGAGTCATAAAAATATATATAAATTATTAATTATATTTAATTAATTTAATTACATTGCCAGAGACGTTATATATTGTTGCAGCTAATAATGTGTATGATTTAACTCACATTTCATATCTCGCTAGTAGCAAGGCCTGTTTAAGAACCATTGTTCTCGAGGTATTCATTAATATTATTAATATCTTCCTTGTAAAAAAGATGAATGGGTCGATCCCAATAAGTTATTGTTCTCATTATGTGCATATTTCACTTGTTTATAGATTAACTCTATCAAGCGAATACATTGGGGAAATTCTCCTAAGAACATTTACACATTTATTGGACGATACATTATCGTTCTGTGGTAGTTTCCTTATATTTACCGTGATTATTGCCGCAATGGACAAAAGGCTCGGCAACAGACAGTTACCCTTTTCTTAATGTAAAGGTTTTTGGTAATCCTTCAAGGAGATAAAGACGAAAAGCTGTATAGTTTTTTGATATATATTATTATTTATCAATGTCATTGCCACCTATGTACGTATTCGTCTTTGTTCAGCTGTGTGTGTATTCGTGCAGATATGTACATATGTATGTGACATAGGTATTTGAATATTTCGAAACGCTATACGTATAACTAGTATTATGACAAATAGATAAAGAAATTATTTAATTAATTTTTTAATTTCAATTTGATTGATTATTTGGCTGGATGTATTTTACTATCTTATTAATTCATGAGATTATCTATTTTATACGTGTAATATTTTTATTATTTATTTTACATGACATTACTAATTTGCTACTGATTGAAATTTTATTTTTGCTTGTTAACATAGAATAGTATAAAAATGTATAATAATATTTGTAATGTGATTGACACCGTAATTTTATACCACTAACGTATTAGGCTAAGGACCTGAAATGTTAGTCTTGTATGAAGAATATTATAAATAAATAAATATTCAGATTAAATATATTTACGTATGTATACACCTAAATACATTACATGTTATCATTTCAATTGTATTTAAAATTATTGTTACTAAGTCTTCATTGTATCAGGCATTGAATTAAAAAAAAATACAAATATTACTTTCAAAAAATATGAATGTCAGGAAATGGATGTATAAATGTTGTATAAAAGGGTTTTGTCTTCAAAAAGATAAATGTTAAGATTACATGAAAATATACCATCGTGTAACATATTTTGTAAGTTTTGTATTGCGTTAATGTTTATACGGAACACTAAATTCGCGGGCTCTGTTTAATCTTACCCGACCTTTACTGACATTCATTTCTCATTTCGGAGGCTCTACTAGGCGCCCCGTTATCGCACTAAACGCTTACTGAGATTTAAGAAGAGTAAAACGTATGAGCATTTGTATTTATGTAATGGGTATATAGTGAGAGCTCTGTGCTGAAACTTGAGCGTGAGCTGTCTTTGTTAGTATTTATACAATTGTAGCAAATGAATGAGTGAAAGAATTGTAAACGGATATCTTTTTTTGGGGCATTCTTATTACTGCATATTTATACATGTCTCATTTTCTAAATCTACAGTTGCAGTTTTTATTGGCGATTAAACCTGTCAATAGACATGCGTAAGTTTTGTGGACAATGCCGTAACTTATCTGTTCTGTACCATGTTCAAGAATGAAAAATTTAATTAACTTTACATATGAACTACCTAGTAATCAGGTTGTTTTGACCGTGTAGTGTGCACTTTTAAGAATTTTTGACAAAAGATATACCTGCACTCTGTGGTTGGATGAATCAGCCACGACCATGGTATTGTCGGGCCCTACAGCGATGCCACGAGGCCATGTAAAACAACCGGGTTCGCTCCCCCGGCTCCCCACGCTGAATTGTAAACGGCGTTTTTGCAGATACTGGCTCCTAGGGGAGGAACCTGCTGCTGCGAAACCTAAGAGCGAGAGATATAATTAGAACTAAATAACTAATTGTACGATTGTGACACGCCGATTTTCACAAGCACCAAAAACCTATATACACGCCACTCGTCTTTCTAACCTGCTACCGCTGCTGTAGCCGCCGTAGGGGAGATGGGGGAGCCTGCCGCGTTTTTTGAATCGTCATCAGAACTGGCAAGCTCGTTAGCTGAACGCAAGGGCAGCCCGAGAGACAGGCGACGTGACGTGCTCGACGCAGTGCCAGTCGTGTCTCGCTCTTTTCCTCGAGAACCGTATTTGTTCTTCAAATATCTCGCCCAAGAACTCAACGCTGCGCCGTCCTTTTCGGCGGGTGGTGGACGTTCAGGCGAACTTTCTCTTGACTTTAAGGCATGTGAAGATCGGCTGCGAGACAACTCCGAACCAGGTGTACCGGAGCCATATCGAGCCGCTAGATATGCAGATGGTGAAGCAGTCGTCGGGGAAACGGGTTCATCCTGGTCGTCATCGTCACCCACACCAAAACCGGTGTGGCTGCTTTTGCTTCGTGCAAGACGATTTCGGCGCTCCTTTAAAGCTAGATATCTTGACCTAGCAGTAGGATATTTAGAATCATCATCTAAGGAAGATGTATTCTCTTCTTCCTTCGGTTTAGAACCATAGCGGTTGTTGTATGACGATCCACTGGCACCGTAACGGGAAGTCGGTTCTTCCTCCGCTTGTGCTTGCTGTCGACTGCGGTAACGAGACTGAACTGGTGTATCCTTATTCGATTTATTTTCGATAGCGTCATTGCGAGCGTTTGTACTGCGTGCGAGTAGCGGACCTATATCACTGCGAGCCATCGCCTGACTCTCGGGCTTTCTTTGCGGCGCAGGCTCCTCTTCACTCTCCTCTGATGAATCGGTTTCTTCTTCAGAGCTTGAATCGGAGTCTGCGTGTACCGGCTCGGCGGGCGCCGGGGCAGGCGTTGGACGCTGGGAGCCTATAAAGCGACTCTGTACCCGTTGTGCGCCGCTGGCTGTGCCATTCGTTGTCACCGGTGTTGGCCTCTCGCTGCCTGCGGACAAAAAGCGAGAGCGTGGTTTTGGTGGGAGCCCAACTTCGCCGTACTTCGCTTTTATTTCTGCGATAGTAAGAATTGCACCTGTGTGTTTCACCGCCGAGCCGGAGCTTTCAGTAGACGCAGTAGATTCGGTGCTAGCGGCGCGAGCTGGCGGACGGTGTGCAGTCGGTGCATCAGATGCCGATGGTCTCCTTGTTACTGCACTTGGTTTTGGGGTAGCAGCAGAATTCTTGCGCTGTGTTCGCTGTAGCGATCCAACAGACTCATCGGATTCACCATCGCTGGATGCCTGAGAAATATACTTAAATCGGTATTGACACCAAAATAGTAATCTGGCAATATTTTGTTGCAGTGTTGTGTTTATGTAATGAGTTAAACATGGAGTGTATATTATGGAATGCCGTTAGTTTGCGTATTTCCTTGTTAGTATCGATGATTTGACTAAATCCTAGATTGCATATCTCATCTTATTTTGTATTTCAATCTGTTTCTTCCTCCCAACTCACCTCCCGAGCTGGTGTCGGTGGTTTGCGAGTTATAGAATTCCTCTCTTCTTCAGCTGCTCTTTGTGTGGTTCGATCTGGTTCTTGAGAGGAAGCCGCGCCTTTATTTTGCCTTTTGAGCCGAGTAATTTCATCATCTTCACTCTGCTGTCTTGCTGGTGGTGCACGACGTTGAGGTTGAGGTGCTGGCTGTACTGGCTTAGGAGGCGGTGGAGGTTCTTTTTTTTCTTTCTTTTTACCACTGTCCGCGTCTAATATTCTTTGCATCACACGAGGACAGTCACTGAGCCTGAATATTCCGCTTAGGGGCCCACGTGTAGCATCTTCAGTGTCAGCGACTTTTTCTTTTTCTTTCTCCTTTTGTTCCGCTTTGACGCTACGGGTAGTATGTTCTGAGTCAGTGTCGTTGTCTTGTTGGTGACTCTTTACAAAACGAGAACGTCTTCTAGGCCTATGCTCGGATTCATACCCACTATAATCGTCTGTAACACCATAGTCTCTTGTATGTCTCTCTGGCGGAGGTGGTCGACGCTCGCCAAACTTGCGGCCTCCTAGTATGGGTTCTTCATTTTCGGTATATCCTTTAGATTCTTCTTGTAGACGGAACTGCGACGCCAAGCGATGGTCACTCTTTGACCTTGTTAATCCTAGATTAGGTTGTAATCCCGAGGCATATGGATTAGGATGAGCAATATTCAGCTCACCGTAGCTGGCAACATGCATGACGAGCTGATTGGGATCGTGAGTCATTATGAACCTTATCCTACGATTGTAATCACCTGCTTCATAATCAAAGTTTCGTAAGAACTCAACTGTTTTTAAGAAAATTTCTTTGGTGTCTACTAATTCTGTATCTTCCCATTCCACATCATCAATCATATATTTGTCGGCGAGATCACAATTACTTTGAATATTGCTTAACTCTAACTCAAGATTATCTTTGAGATTTGTAAGATTTCTGAGTTCGGTGGCTAAGTAGCGATCGACTTCATTCCTCAGGAAATCCGTCCTATCCTTTAGCGCCTTTGCTAGCCTCTTATGAATTTCATCAACTTCGCCGGCAACTGCACCGCAGTTTGTTTGAAGATTTGCTGTGTTACGTTCAACTATGCCTAAGATATCCTGAAGCCTATTTATGCCACGACGAATCTGATTATTGATTCTAGATATTTCTCTACGAAGTACCTCCATATGGGCAGATTTGCAGTCTTCACAGACTTTTTTGTCACAATGAGCACATGGTGCACAATACGCTTTCTCAGAGCATACGTTACATCTTTCCATAATCTGTCCCGCAGTGGGATCGGGCAGCTCTCCAGCAATTTGAGCATGCAGCTCTAAAAATCGCTGAAGAGTTACATTTGTAGGGAATCCTTGGACTCCCTGGTAAGGGATTCGATGTTCTGCGCGGCATTCTGGACATTTCACCTGCAAATATAATGGAATATGTTAATTCAAAGCAAAAAGAACGAAACTCACAGCAAACCAAACCAAGCACTTCTGTATAATAAGTATATTTACAAAAGCCGTCGATGAAGAAGCTGAAATAAAAATATATATTTCAAGCACAATTGTTGGAGACACTTACCTGTCGCCTAACGTAGTCTACCAGGCCGTCCATGCACGGCTCCATGCAGAAGCTGTGCTGGCATGGCAACAGCTTTGGATTTCTGAACCGGTCTAAACAGACGCAGCATGTCAGCAGTGACTCAAACTGCTCCATATTTGTTTAGGCTCTTTTTATGTATCTGCAACAAGAGAACCAAGATTTATATTAGGACAGGAATTTAAAACATATTCGAACTAGGTTATAATAATTTAACCGACAAAGGCTCCGAATCCCGCTTTTTAATTTCAGTGATAGCATGATGAATAATTTACAGCTCTTTTCGAAGAACACATTATTCTCAAAAGACCAACCGAATTTGCTTTTAAATCATACTTTAATATAACCTTACATGATATAAATGAAGATATGCTTCACTGATACCTTTCAATATTTGTAATATACTGCGAATACTCTATGGGATTAAATTGAACAAAAACCATTGACATATTTGAGAGAGAGTACTTTTATCGTCGGATACATGATTTTACAAAAATAATTTAAAAATACTTTCTTTTCTGTTGCAAAATGAAACTTATATTACACGGAATTTGACAAATGATATGAGTATTTATATATTTTAATTTTTAACATTTCTAAATTCAGATCATTGTTGTATTTTCTAGATAAATTATATCCTAATTCTAACCGGCACTAAGATAAGCATAATTTTACTCGATTCCGAAGAGTGTTGTTTGTACACAAAATACTAGAATTTGGAATTATGTCAAGGGCAGAATATTCGAATTTAGCATTCAGTTAAAAAGGATTTTTTTCTGCTGAGCACTCGAATATAAACGTAAATAATATCATCATAATGTACATAAATATGAGTAAACGGATTGATATTAAAGATACCGAGAAATTATTCGAGATATTATTTGTTACGATCTTAATACAATCGCATCCATGGCACATTAAAAATTTTATGATAGATTCTCGCCCCGCCGTACTGTTTTTAATTTACAGCCACAACTAATCGGTAATCTTTTAGTTTACATATTGTACTTTGGGTAAGTAACAGCAAAGCTAATATTAAAGGCACGCCTTGTTAATTTCGGCTCATCTTTATACATGATGAACAATAAGCAAAGTAATTAAACTTGGCTCATCTGAAGTTACATTAGTTAACTCGTATTATTGTAGATTAATTTCTATCGAATAGCGATCAAAGTTGTTAGATACTTGAACTAACACCTTGGTTACGAGTCCGTCCTCTACTGATAATTGAAAGAATATATATAATACAGTTAGCAGTGAATTCACGCACCTTTTTACAAAACGTGCGTTTTAAGATAAAATATCACTTGATATAAGGGTGAAAGAATACATCGTGAGGTTAGGTACATCTTATAGTTCATAAAAAAAATGTTTTC
>DWEG01000420.1:0-11252 GCA_018245845.1 Apyrrothrix hygieia | reverse complement strand
AACATTCAGGTTCACTAACCACTGCACCAACAGGCCAGTCAATTTATGTTAACAGTAGTGGTATGAATGTTATTATGTACATACATCTTGTGGACAATATTTCTGATTATAGTTTTTGTGAGACTTTTGTTCCATTTTAGTTTCTTAACCGTCCCATTCTATGAGGAGACTTGTGTCTAACAGTGGAACGATAAAAAGGGTTAAATAATGCCAAATCACACTTACCTTAGAATATTATGGCCCACAAAATTTCATAGTTGTTGGCAATATATAATTAAACAATTTAATTATAAACAAATTGGTAGTATTTCCTATAATTCAAAGTGACATTGTTTTATTTTCAGATCATGTGTACAAAGCATTAGAGTTTGCAGACAAAGACTCAACCGTTCAGTACAAGGAGTCCACAGTGATCCACAACCCGCAGATCATCAGAGATGTGGTGAAGATATCCGGCTGCAGATTCAAGCTTGTACCGCGGCCTGATGAGATAGTGGAACCCGAGGAGGTATTAGATGTTTCATTAGGAATTTTTCGACCTGGCTATATGGTATGGTTTCATTGTGTATAGTACAATCTACTTAACTTAGCTTTTAAACTCGGTTTGTAAATGGGTGACAGGATTATTTTAACATTCGCGATAAATTGTGATATACTATATGCTTGTTATTGGATTCAAGTCATAATGAAACATGGCAAAATTTTAGTTTTCTGTTTTTCAATGAGTCATGGAAGGGTTTTCTGTCATTTCTTACAATCTGTCATAATGTAAAATGGACTAAAAACCTTATAGAAACTAATTTATTCCTTGTTTATTCTAATAGAACAAGGACGCAGTCCCCCAGCCGCCAGCACCGCCGGAGGTTCTACGCGCTCGTCCACCAATTGTTTGTGTAATGGGGCATGTTGACCATGGAAAGACCACACTATTGGACTCTTTGCGAGACACAGCCGTGGTAGAGACAGAGTTTGGTGGTATCACACAACACATAGGAGCCTTTGAAGGTATTTTTAAATTTAAGAAATTTTGAAACATGTCCAATAGTGCATCTTTTTATAAATTAAGCAAACAAAACATTGTAAGAGTTTAGTGGTTAAGAATTTTAATTTTAAGATTTAATTAGAGTCCATAATTATCATGTAAAGTAGGTCTCTGGTAATGCCAGAAGAGTGTTGTAAAATGAAATAAAAAAACATATCCAATGAGCACTCAAAAGCTTAATATATAGTTTTAACATTAAAAGAAAATTCAAAATTCCAGTGCAACTGCCGTCCGGGGACAAAGTGACGTTTCTGGACACGCCGGGACACGCGGCGTTCACGGCGATGCGGTCGCGGGGCGCCAACGCCACCGACATAGTGGTGCTGGTGGTGGCCGCAGACGATGGGGTCATGGAGCAGACCGTGGAGAGTATTCGCATGGCGAAAAACGCCAACGGTGTGTGTAATATTCAAGGATTATCACCTGGAAATACAAATCAGCTAATGATCTTATTATCATCTAAAGTAAAGCAAAGAAATTAAAATAAACAGTCCTATATAGAGTTGGCTACTGATGTCCATGGACTTCAGCGGGCACTTGTGACTGCTGCATAACATTTTCTCCTGTGAACTTTGAAAAAACCTATTGTAAATCATATCACTTGTTTAAACATTCTGAGCTGTGCTTTGCTTGCCGTTTATAGATTCATCGAATGTTTTAAGATACAGTGAGAAATATGATGCATCTAGGATATATTCTGGAATAAATCTGGCAGAAGGCAGGCCCCTCAGATGGATATGGTAGACACGCACCCCAGCAATATATCTGATTATGTTACCTCATAAGGTTTCCATATGTGTGATTATGGTGTTGATAGATTGTGTATGCTGGGAAATTATTATTAAACTGTCAAATTCATGGTTTCAGTTCCAATTTTGGTTGCAATCAACAAAATCGACAAGCCAGGTGTGAACATTGTAGGTATGCCTCAATTTTATATATACTTGTCTGTGTTTGTAAGAAATCCATGGGGCTTGGGACGCTACCTCTAATCTTCCTTCTTTCCTCATTTTCGCGAATAATTTTATTTTGAAAAAAGAAAGAAACAGTGCACTGTCATGGCCTAATAATTAGTAGTCATTAATATTGCATGAATACTAATATAGATTGTAGTGTAGTGATAGCCTAGTCCTTTAGATTTTGGCCTCCCACTTGAAGGGTCTGAGGTTGAAATCCCGTCATGTACCTCAAACTGTACAAAACAGTATGCGTTTTTATGCTGCAATGAGAGCATCATGAATAAACTGTCATGCTTTAGAGCTCTTCATAATGCTTTCTATGGCATCTCGCACTCGGCCAGTGAGGTTGCAGAATAAGGCGTAGCTAATTCTCAATTCAAGAGGTCTGAGTCCAATGTACATTACTTAAGTTAAGTTAGTGTTCAAAAGGACAGTCCTATCGCTGTTGGTAATACCTTCCGGACAGCACTTTAAGAAAAGGGTATAAGCAGAATGTGTTGGGCAGTGTGCACAATCTGATCAATCGAACTATCAAAATACATATATAATTCTCTATATATAGGGTTTTATGTAGATATATATACAACAAGCTGGTATATTAAAGGTGGTCGTTGTATCTCATTGGCCGAGTGGTTGCGAGCGCGACTGCCGATCTGGTGGTCCTGGGTTCGAATCCCGGGCCGGGTGCTATTAGATTTTTCTAATTAGAATTTCTAGTTAAAATTTCTAGTAGTTGCTCTGGATTTGTATTTGTATAGCAGTAGGCTCACCACCTATTCCATGATAGGACGTAAACGTAAGTGGGTGTAACTTAGGAGAGTATTTACCCCTCTGCCTACCTCTTCGACGATTACAAGCGTGGTGTATTTTACGTTATATTAAATGATTTGGTTACCACGCATTCTTAATTGAAACCCAACAGTCCCTACATTGCTGCTTCGCATGAGTAGCGCCACCACGATAAAAGTTTAAAATCGTCCGAAAGACACCGAGAGTATTAACATTCGGCGCCTACAGGAGCGTACGATGCGGTCGTTGGCGCAGCACGGCGTGGTGTGCGAGGCTGTGGGCGGCGACGTGCAGGCGGTCGCCGTGTCCGCGCTGAAGAAGCTGCACCTGGACACCCTAGTGGAGGCGCTCACCCTGCAGGCCCAGCTGATGGACCTCAAGGCGGATTACGGAGGCTACGTCGAGGGTGTGGTTCTAGAAGTTCAAGCTGATCCTAAAGTTGGGTAAGTTTATTACTGCAGAAGAATATTAATAGTCCCGATAATGGAGACAAGTAATTTAGTAGTTACTTAATATGCGTTTTTATGGCATGATATTGTTGTCATTTCTTGATTGAAATATTTTTTATTTTCTTCTAATTATTTCGTTTGTTATTAGTTACCTGTCCAGATCTTCGAAGCTTCGAAGTTCTTCTGCCTACCTATTCGGGGATTAAGGGCGTGATGTTACGTTTTTTTGTGTGTGCGCAGCACGCGTGCCACAGTGGTGGTGCGGCGCGGCACGCTGCGGCGCGGTTGCGTGCTGGTGGCGGGCGGCGCCTGGGGCAAGGTGCGCGCGCTGGCCGGCGCCGACGGGCGCGCGCTGGACGCCGCGCCGCCCGCCGCGCCCGCCGCCGTGCTGGGCTGGCGCGCGCAGCCACAGGCCGGCGACCTGGTGCTCGAGGTGCCCTCCGAGGTGACGATACTCCACATTATTCGAATTCAATTCTAATTACCGACCTAGAAGTTTTCACACCATCGAAGTTTCTAGAAATCGCCTATTTTCATTTATCAATCTAGTACTATCAATAATATAAATAATCTCTCTGCCTCTCCTGTAACGGACTTTAGGTAATGTTATAATAGTTACAGTAATTGAAATTAGTTAGTACAATATTATTATTTACAATGTTATTGAAATATCCGGAAGTACTAAATTAGGCTCATAACATTCAGGTATGTTCTATTAATAATACTTTATCTAATAATTAAAGTAAACTTCATCCGTCGACTAGAAAAGAGCGAATGAAGTGATGAGATGGCGTCACAATCAACGCATGAAGGAAAAGCAAAACATGGACTTGGAGGTGATCACTGCGAAGGAGGCGGAGCACCAGGCCCAGTACAAGGAGACATTGAACAAGAAACGTGCCCTCGGGCGCCTGCGGCTGCGCCCCACCGGCCCGCGACAGAAGTTGTTCCAAGAGGACACCCATCCCACACTTAGAGTCATTGTCAAAGGTAAGGCTTATTTGTATATCTGACTTTCTGATAAATAGTCAGTTACTTTAATCATGATAAGTCTCATTCTTAAATCTTTTAAAATGTTTTCTGTTATCTTAATTGAATCACTCAATCTATTTAATCAATTCCTTGACCGTTTCCGATTTTTTCTTTTGTCTTGATTTAAATGCTGTTTTCAACAAGGTTTCTCTGAATAATATTTCTGTAATAGAATTCAAACTTAAAACCTAACAAATTACAAGACCAAATAGGAACATATACATGCTTCAGTCCGAGAGATGCTGTTGAACTTTGTTAATGAAATTTTGTTTTCAACAATTGAAAAACTTCTTGTCTTGTAAGACCTCACTTCATTTATTAGTGAAAATGCTATTCTATGTAGTGCCTCTCTTGCAAGTTTGTAACACACTTGGTCTTCTATCACATTTATGTTTTTTGGTGGAATTCCTTTACTCAGTTTCTGATATCTACAATACAATTTGTGACATAATTCACTCTTTCATTACAGAATTACAAGTCATTAACACAGGGCATTTTAATATGAGTCTGACAGTTAAAAAAGTATGTTAATTATTGTTTGTTTGCAGGTGACGTCGATGGCTCAGTGGAGGCCATATTGGACATTCTCGAAACATATGACGAGCATGAGCTGGTTCGACTCGAGGTCGTGCACTATGGGGTGGGGCAGATAACACCCAATGACTTAGAGGTATTGTTTATCATTAATTTAAATATGGTTCTGAGACCAGTGTGCATGTATGAAGAGAGTAATTAATATAGAAGAATGTTGTCTTTAAGAATAGACATAATTAGCACTCTCTTTCTACCCTGTAAGAGATGTGGTATAAAAGTCAAAAGTCAAAATGTCAAAACCATTTATTTATATAGGATTTACAATCACTTATAAACGTCATTATAGTTAACTTTCCGTTAGTTAGTACCACACCCACAACTGAGAAGAACTAACAAGAAACTCAGTGGTATGATGATATAATAGTATTAAACGTCATAGGCTGATGATGACGATGATGACTAATATCGCAGTGCAGTGTACGCGTCTATCATGTTCGAAGGTCACATTCAAACTACCAAAGACGCACGAACACGCGCGTGTGCACGTCGTCCTTTCCCTCACACCTCACGATTCCTCTGTAAACTGTCGTCAACGGAAATTAGCATATCACTTAGCGGAAGGCAGTTACGTTGACAGCGACTTTATTATATTGCCTTGCCATTATAGCATATTAAGAAATTGTTCGCCAATCCACTATGACGTGCCTGTGGACTGACGAACGAAAAACCATCGACATTAATCCACTCGCATCTTGCCTTATAAGACAAATCTCATGTATATACCTACACTGCAGTCATAGTTTACACCTTACTCCTATATGTAGTATTACATACGTGTTAATTTAATTTATTTGTTTTTTCTTCTTTTCCGACCCTTTTATCGTTTCTCTGGGCACTGGCCATAACACTGCTATATTGCGTGCGACAGATAGCGGAGGTGTTCGACGCGGTGATATACGCGTTCAACGTGGAGTGCCCCGCGGCGCTGGCGGGCCGCGCGCGCGCGCACAACGTCATCTACAAGCTGGTGGACGACATCAAGCAAGAGCTCAGCGCGCGCCTGCCCAAGCGACTCGAGGAGGAGCTGCTCGGTGCGTGACACTTGTGCGGCATAGACTATTTGTTTTTTTTTTTATTGCGCTGTAGTGTCAAACAATCTGACGTAAAGTGTAGGTAACGGATTCACCTTATTCTGCCACTAACAATACTGATCCGTTTCACTACACGAATCTTTTCTTACGTATCATCACGCTTGTAATCCCCGAAGAGGTAGGCAGAGGAGTATGCACACTCCCACGTTTCATCAGTTACGTTTACGTCCCACTATGTTATGTGAGTCTATTGCCATACACCGGGCACAAAACCAGACTGAGCCAATACTAGGAAATCTAAATTTGAAAAATCTAATTGCACCCACCACGGGATTTGAATCCAGGATCTCTACATCGGCAGTCGCGCTTGCAACCAACACAACCCACGAAGCAGTCACGAGGCTTTATTAATCTTCATAAAGGCAATATGTCTGTATTTAATCTCGATATTAAACATCCGTCCTATGTTTCTCCACATGCTGGTTTGATTTATCATACACCTCTATAGTGTAGCCACCTGCAGACTTCCTCACCAGAAGCGGTCGCTAGGCAGAAGAGGCATTTACCTCCATATGGCACGTTGGTTTTGTGCAGGTGAGGCGAACGTCCTGCAAGCGTTCAAAGTGTCGGAAGGCAAGAAGAAGGTTCCGGTGGCCGGCTGCCGCTGCGTGAAGGGTTCCCTGCTCAAGAACGCCCACTACAGAGTTCTGCGCGCCGGACAGGTCGTGTTTGAAGGTAATTCGTACAACTAGACATTTTTTTTCTTTTTTTGCTCCATTTTTACATATTGGCATCGACAAAGACATTGTCTACCAACGAATATTGATTATTCACGGCAACTTGGACGGAGACATTGCAATGTCTTACAGTTATTACCCTTTAAATTAATTTACCACAATAAGTAGTCCGTGTTTGCTCATTCTTGTGCTCTAAATCAATGATTGAAGAAACTTTCAAGAGTTTTTAAAGTAAAATTTCTTTAGGCGCGACTAAAGGGTAACTCAGATTTTTTATCTGACGGATTTAATGTTCACACGTGCTATATTTGTGTACTTATTAATAATATTTTCATGTATTTCCTTTTTTCCGTACGTACTTTTACGTGCTATATATATGTATAAGGTCTATATTAATTTTTAATAAAAAGTTATCAACAAGTAATTTCAGAAATTAATGACTATAAATATCTTAATATTCATATTGATTAATGTTGAAGAAAAAGTTTAGATACAAATCGGCAGCCTTTTTGAATTATTCAACATGGCGGGAAATCATGAAAGGCTTGTGTGTATTATTTGTTAATAATCATTATTTTAATTTAAGAATGGAAAGTGTTTCAAAAAGAGGAAGTATTTTAAAGAAATTTAATATAATACTACATGTTATTGAAATTAAATAAACTAGTGTTCAGTTAATTTATAATGACAAAATCCCAATTTTACTCTATCGTCTATCCTCGTTAAATAATAATAAACGAAAAACCAGTCAACCATCTGATAATAACTCGAAACGTAAGTTTTGCTTTTATGAACCTGTGACAATTTCCTATTAATTCAAAGTTATTAAAATTGAGTATAAATGCAGCAGATACAAATATGGTAAAAAGTCAAAGAAGTTTTACTTTAATCGCGCGTAAAGGTGATATTCAGTCATGTTTTTTTTTCTTTCGCTATGGCACACGTACAGACGGTACACAGCCGGTAAAGACGAAAAAAATTGTAAATATAGTTTTCATGCTTATTAAGGGCATGCGGTGTATCATGTGATACGTTATTTACACTTTATTTAAAAACGTGTTCGCAGGCAAGCTGGTCTCAATGAAACATCTGAAAGACGAAGTGAACACCATCAAATGCGATACGGAATGCGGCCTGCGGTTTGAAGACACGTCGTTCGAGGTGAAGGCGGGAGACACGATCGTGTGCTACAAGATGGTGGAGCTCTCGGACAGCACCGGGTGGGACCCCGGGTTTTAGTTAGCGATTATTGTTAGATGTGTTAAAGTAGACGAGTAAATATTTACCAAAGCTTTGTTTTCTTTTTTATGTGCAATCCATTTTGTATAAAGATACGAAAAGAGATACTTTACAATTTAGTTTCATGTAACAATTAATTTTATAAGTTATTTTGATCCCGTATCCGTATTCTATTTCCTTTGGAGTTCATTAAGATTTACTCATAATATCCAGCCAGTGACAACTTTTTCGCTGTATAATAAAAGAACAGCATATTATTAAAAAACAGATCACTGTTATGAAATACAGACGGTTGATAGATTTTTCATGGAAACGTTTAATTTTAACGATTATTTTAATAGATAGTTAGCTGTTAAAGTTTCTGTCTGTTACGTCGTTGTTAAAAAAAGGTTATTATAGTTATTAGTAAGAATGACAAATGACATGTTTGGGGTCATTAGCGATTATTTTTCGTTATTTGCGTGTCCTGAAAGATTGAAGGAAAATGAAACTACGTTGGCATTAAGAGAATCTTCTATTTATTTCACCGTAAACTTCATAGGCTCATTTCGCGTCTCACTAGTTTGAACAACGTTATCATTTCAATAAATTAATAATTGTTACGCAGCATCAGCGACACCTAGCGACTTCGCACGGAACTAATTGTTAAGTGACTAATGAACAGTCTTAACATAAACATAATGAGTAATACGTAACTAAACAATTATATAATAGACAATATTCAGTAAGTCTGAGAGGCCGACAAATTTTGAGACAAAAATATATGTCAGTTTTTCTACCTACTTAGGATACATTCTTGCGAACAATATATTTTGGATTTTTCCATATTATTTTTCACATAAAAATTATTATTAATAATTGACTATTAACGAAACAAAAATGTAAATTATGGGTCCCACATGAGCTACGCAAGGTTCCTTTATGACTTAATATGTCCCAATTTCAGATACGATTATAAACATAGTTATTGGTGTTTTTTTGCGGTTTATTGTTATCACTGGCCCGAAATGAATTGGTGGTTCGATTTTCAAATACCAAAATTGGTATAAAGAATTCAGAATTATATTAAATGTTACGTTACATAAGATTGAAAGAGTATCTTCCAAAGCGATCAATGAAGGGAAAAAAACCGCGAAACAACATTACACGTAGCTTATGTGTGAGCCTTTTGCTACCAATATTTTCAGTTTAAAACCAAATTACATTATCTTACATTTTTAACATTTTGATAGCCCATAGCCTATCTTACACCATTCAATGGAATCGATAGATTATATTATTAGAGTATACAATGTTTCCATAATAAAATTTTAAATTAAGTCTGAAACGTTCGGGAAGGAGCGTACTCTAATTTCAATTACCTACGTAGAAAATTATAAAAGGTAGCCTATCTACACGTGTGTATTCGAAACGAATGAACGTAGGAATGCATTAATGTAAAATAATGAAGCGACTCCCGAACACTGGCAACATTCAGGACGCGGGCCGGCCGCCTGTCAATAAAACCGGATGACGAAACGTCAGTCGGAAAAATTAAGCAGAAAAAATATTCTTACTATTCACAATCCGTTGTAGGAAAATTGAAGACTCGTTTAATGAGATGTGTATTATGGACATACTTGGGTTTAAGCACTATATATAACCAACACTCATATAGAAAGCAACGCAATACATTTTGGGCAATACCTACCTGCTATATTCTAAATTTCCCGTTGTTCTTTTCTATTGATAAGAAAAGACTTAAAATCACACATTACTACAAAACTGTCCGGTATCTATTGCTACGCGAACTGAATTTTAGTAACTTTTTTAATTCCCATAATTCTTCATAATAGAGCATACAATATACCATATTGATTTAACACATTCCTTCTAACCAGTCCATGGTCATCTTCAACACGTACACGGGACGAACTAAAGTTTCTAGGATTTTATCTAGAATGTTCTCTTTTTATTCTATACAATTTATTTTAGGACCATTGAATAACGTTTAAATTATAGCTATATAAATGCAATATAACACTTGTCATGACAGTAACAAATAGTGATAAGCCTCATATTAAATCACTATTATAATGCTCCCTTAAAATTACCAATGATTTCTGTGATACATACGAATTAATAAACATAATGCCTGGAATAATAAAGGAAATCAAGGTGAAAAGGTTTTTTTATACAGGACGGAAAACTCAACTTTATATGCATCGTAACACAATATCTTAATCCGTATGCCAGGCATCCGGGAATAAAGCTTAGAATTAAATACTAAGATGTATTCCGTATAAAGAGTACCATGTATCACTGGCCATTACGAACATATTTATAAGTGCTTCAAAAAAAAGATACCTCAAGTATAATTTTTATAACGGACATCCACAGACATATAATGTTAAGATGGCCGCCAAAATACATTAGAAAATGGCGACTTTCTAAAACGCTAGTAAAATATTTGTAAAGTTATATATTATTAACGACCGTAATTTTATTGGACATTTAGGCTTTGTTATTATCTATACCTAATGTAATACAATGAAAAAACAAATTGCCTCATTGGTAGAGTGGTTGCAAGCGCGAGTGCTGATCGACAGATCCTGAGTTCGTTCCCGGGTCTATTGGATTTTTGTAACTTAGATTTTCTAGCTAACATTTCCAGTAGTGGCTCGGACTCTGGATTCGTGCCCGGTGTATGGCAATAAGCTTACAACCCACTCCATGATGGGACGTAAACGTAGCTGGTGAAACGTGGGACTGTATTACATTCCTCTGCCTACCTCTTCGGAGATTTCAGGCATAATACTACGCTACATTTATTTTGCGTAAAGACCAGAAACAAACGGGGTATTTAAAGTATGATATCATATATATATTTTCCTAACAGGCATGGTTTATCCTACCTGTAATATTATTCAACATGTGATATTTAAGAGTGATTCTATAATATGGTCATTATTTGTTACTGTTTGCAAGTGATTCTGATCGCGTATAGAATAACTAAATATACAGGATTTTACAAAAAAATATGAACGTTTACAAAGGGAGACAAAGTTATAAATAAAATGATATTGCATAGCAATATCGATCAACTAAATTTTCAAATGTTAAAAAAAACAAGAAATAGTAGACGCGGACTGATACGTACATAAATGTGTGAATTTTATATACCTTTAAATGAAACTCGTGCAATGCAAAACCGACTTTATTACGGAAGATTTTGGTATCTTCCCGTAAACGTTGACTTTTACAGAACCGCTATTGAAAGTCGTTGAGGAGTAAAATCTTACTGCTTGCTATTTGAGTCGACATGCATTGACAAAGTTTAATTCAAAGTCAAACAGGACACCGTACGTGCAAGCAATCTTTGATCGCTTGGACACCTACAT
>DWEG01000419.1:0-11252 GCA_018245845.1 Apyrrothrix hygieia | reverse complement strand
TAAAACTAAAAGTTAATGTTAAGTCGAGTACAATGGCACATTACTAGTCTGAGAAATAAGTTAGTACATAATGTAGTGGATACTGACAATTCTATTTGTATAAAATGCTGTTAATAGCTGTTACAAGTTACTAGGTATTAACTAATTTAATAATTAAACATAACAAATTGACAAACTTGTGATACAATCATAACTTAAATGTTGTGGACAGGAAACAGTCCTATAAAGGTACCAAACATACATATACAGCTAATAGATACATCCAATCGACATTATTATCCAAAACTATGCCTCGCATACTCAGTTCATACGAAATTTACATAATACGTGAATTCATAAGGTATTGGACCGATCATTGCATGTCACTATCACATATATATTTGCCGGAAACGAATCGTCGCTTTACGAGAGACAAACGGTACCCGCTGCCTATAAGCTCGAATTCGATGCCGGAAAGTGTCGCGCCTTCGCAGTTGAATTGGGCAGAGATTGTTGACTTCGCCGATGGACCCCTGGTTAATTCGAAACGCGCTCTCAACGACCCGACTCCCCTATCTTCAGAGTGCTGGGATAATTCTGTGAAGCGCCATAACGCTTGTTCGTTTTCCGAATTCCACGTGTTTTTCGGCATTGCAATCACGTTCTTAACGGCGCCATTCATTGGCACGCATACAGACACATTTAGGAGAGGCGACGGAGGGCTCATTGCATGTAGATTGTACTTATAATCCATCTTAAGATCTGTGTGGTCTCGCTCGCACTTCCAATAAGACACCAATTGGAATGGACACGACGCTGCCCCCGTTTTCGGTCGTATCTGATACTTTAGAATATCGACATTAAAATACTGTGCAGTGGGATTCTTCTCAGATTGTCTTTTCAGAAGTGAAGTCAATGCGGGCATGTTAAATTCCACGACGGTCGTGTCACGTGTAGACATCATCGTGTTTATGCTAATGAGTTGTTTGTTTGGTAATACATTGTCTAATCTATGAATATTTTTCAATCTAAAGCAAAGTTTTGCAGGATTCGGATTGTTAGCAAGGACACCCACTATACCAGTTGGAAAGGAAAGCATCATGTCCCCTGACATTTTTACTTGACACTTGCTTTCTTCTGTGCCGCGAAAGTACGAATGTATAATTTCATGAAAAGCCACAGCTAACGGAATAGTATCCGCCATGCCTATAGTGAGTGGAGAAGGGCCCCGAGATCCGGAAGATCCGGCAGCTCGGAAATCACCCTCTGAACGCCGCGATGGAGGGCGAGGGAGTGAAATAGTAGCTATAGTAGGCGTAGAAGTACGAAAATTCGATTGGCTCATTTCACCAACTTCCGAGAACAGATCACCGACATCGGCCGTCGAAATCGGAGTAGGGCTTTCTAGTAAATGAGACTGATTCGATTGCAAAGGTGCATATGGGTTAGAAACATTGCCATGAGGTGAAGCAGGATTGCTGACAGTGGGACTTTGAAAGAAGTTTAAATCAAGTAAATCACTACTAGCTTTACTGGTGTTCGCATTGGAGCCACGGCGTGCAGTGCCGATTTTGTATAGTGAAATGTTTTCCACAGTTGCTCTGAGTTCATCCACACTAGCTGACATTGGTGCACTACCATTACTAATAGGCTTTATTTCAACATGTATTTTCTGTTCCCTTTCTTCTTCTGAATCAGAGTCTGTTGATGAATAAACACTGCCTTTCTCATCTTTAGGTCTAATACAAAAGCCTTCATCGTCAACTTCAGGGGAGTTCATTAAATCTTCCTTGGTTACAACTTCCTCCTCTTTTTCTTCCAAATCCGACTTTTCGCCTGGATTAGAATTTTCGGATATTTTATCTTTTTTCTTCTTAGACTTTTTTATCTTTGTCTTTGTTCTTCTACTTCTCAAAAACCACTTGGATTCTCTGAGTGTAGTACGACCCATATTGTCATCTTTATCAGGAACAACAGGAGTGGCTGGTGTTCCACTGGGGCTTGATGGAGCAGAACATGGTGCAGCACCTTCAGTGCTAACACTAGGCTCATCTTTATTTTGAAAATTTGGTGTGAATAAATTCAAAAGAGAGGTAGTTCTTCTCGAAGTTTTTGTGGCAAAAGATGGCTCTTTTTTAGCTGGTTTAATCGGTGGGGTAGGTTTGTGAGAGCCATTTGATACAGTTGAAATCTGATCTGCTTCTGAAATAGAATTATTAGCAGATCCAGGTTTAGGCAATGAGGGTGGGAGTTCTACGAGATGTGCTTTTTCAATTGCAGTATATTTCTCTATAAGAAACTGTTCCAGCAACTTTTCTACTGTTAATTCTAGACATTGATGTTTAAAATCCCTATGAACCTGACCCATAAGGTCATGATTATTTTGGATGATGTCAGCATATGCATTAACAAATTGTTTCATTTGTTTCAAGTGAGCCTCCTCAACATCTTGGAAATGTTTGCATGTCTGAGTCATTTTTTTTTCGAAATCTTGCTTCACTAAGTTGTATTTCTCAGCTAACTGCCTATAGTCTTCATGAAGCTTTTTTATTTTCACCTCAGCTTTCTCAATATCCTTTGCAGATGCATTATCTTTGCGAAGCTTTTCTAGTTCAGCTGATTTGGTGGTGTAGACATCTTTAGCCTTCTGCAAGGCATTCTTAGTGTTCTGAATGAGTAGAACAACTTCGAGTGTGTTCGATTCGGAATCTTTCACAGCTTTGTGTTTCTTGTGTAGCTCTTCAGCATATCTGGCCACATCTTTGACAAGCTCACTTACTTTTTGGAACATGTGTTGATGTAGATTAGATAACTTCTCAGCAGAGCACTTGAGCACGCCCCAGAACGGCGCGAAAGTGCCTTGCGAGCAGTTGCTGTTAGCTTGTTTTGCTAACTTTGCAAGTAATTTCGAGTTCGACTCTTCAATATAACCTCTCTCTAAAGTACTCCGAGAGCTCTTTGCTGGCTATGAGACCGTATTTCATATTTTGATATAGTATGTCATACCCATTGTGCTCGTTGGCGAAGTAATCTACAAAGTTGACACTCATTTTTGCTGTTACAAGGGCGGCGTACAGTTACTCAATACATTATATGTCACTCACTGACCTGTATTCTAGGATCGAGTTCAGTATCACCATTGTCATCAGCCGGGATTGTGAACGAGGACTCTTCCATTGTAACCTATAGGACTAGGAAGCCACCCAATCACCCAAATTACATCACCGACACAATAACGTATAGCGTCACCTTCACTTCACTAACACTTTACATATATTTATCTTTCCAAATACATATCACTTTAGAAAATTTAATTATATCACCAAACTATTATTATTACTAAATTAAAATACACGATGTTTTAATTTAGCAAAAATAATCAAATAAAGAAATTTTCATTCAAGATGACGTCCTCCTTCTTGACGTCAAATCATAACAATAGACAACTGGTTAAGTCAAGGCAGCTCGCGAGTATGAATTGGCTGACTGAGGTGCGACATCGAATATTGTTTTTTATTTTCCTATATCGATTTTATGTACAATGAAGTACCATTAATATTAAATACATGGTTTTTAAAAACAAGAGTTTTTATTATTGTGCTGTTTTATATAATAAATTATTTTACATTATAAAACATTTAAGCATACGATCAACATCATAAATATGGTTAAAATATTAGTACTATCTGTTACAGAAGTAAAAATAATCAAACATGCAATATAAATTATTGTATTTGTATATTTAAAACTTAATAACTAACATTTATTCTCAGCAATCAAGATGTTGTTAGCTTATGAATTATTTTAAACAATCTTAAATAGGTACAACACGGTAATAAGCATTATGTGTTTAATTGGCAAAATTTTATGGATTCTGACATAATATAACATTCGATTTTTGAACACATGTATTCGATTTAAAAAGGATTATATATAATCTGGGATTCAAATTGAATTCTTATCTACATTGTCTTTGCTATAATGCTGTAGAAATGGGAAGTACATTAATGTTATTTTAAACATTCGGTTCTCTCTTTTTTACTTTAATGGTTTTACGCGCGAACACTTCCCCACCTAAATATCGTTCGAGTCACGCTCAAAATCAACATTGCGATGCTTTTTCAATTTGTCGAATTTGACGTAAAACAACTTCAAGTTGCTCGGGATCGTTCCAGTTTCGTTGTTTCACTGTGGACAGTTTCTGTTTTGCCAGCAATTTCTTTCTATGAGTGACACGAGCATCAGTTGCCTCGTCGGACCCGAGCAATCGGTACAGATTTACGCATACAGCGTTTATTTTTGAGAGGGTGAACACAGTTAATCTGTATGCAACTATTACGCGTTGCCTCGACTATGTCTTATCAAGGATCACCATATTCGGGTCCGGGGGATGAATACGACTTCGAGGACGATGGGTACGACGATTTGGACGAGTATAGGGATCCGGAGGATACGCTACCACCGGCTCCAGCGGACGACAGTGATGAAGGTAAGGTTTGTTTACGATCGTCCCGTCGATCCTATTTTGGCGTCGTATCGCTGTCATTTGGCATTACAACCTGTTATAACTTATGATTCGTTGGCGTAATGCTTGTAAACAGAGATTATGTAACAATAACAATGTAAGGATCACGTATTTTATTACTAAGCGAATTCCCGCCTTTTGTTGGATACCACTCAGATGACGTAATGCGTCCGCCGGTCTAGCACTTTCTCCTCACAATTTTTCTTAAAAAACTTAGTAAAACATACAGAGCACATGAGTCTTTATTTTACTTCTTTATAATTACAGAAAATTATTTTCGAAGTAAATACCAATTTTAACACATAATTCAAAAAATCCTTTTCAATACTTACTGGAACCATTTAGTTCCAATGAACTGTTAAAAAAATACGTGAAACAGAATCTGGCTGAGTTTATTTTTCTTTTAATATTTTTAGTACCTAATCAGCCCACTAATTACATAATTTATTACATACATAATTCTAGGCCTTGCTTGGCATTCTTGGCAAAAGTAATTCAAAACAAGAGATACAAAGGACAGGAACATAAAAGAAATCTATAAAAACCAAATGTCAACATTAAACTTATAAGAGTTTTTTATAAAAGTCAACCACTAAAGCAATTAACTAAAAACAATAAAACATTACCAGTTGGGACTAAAAATTATGAAGTCTAAGTGTACACATCTCTTCCAAAATAACAGTTTAAACATACTAGATTTGTACAAAGGCTTTTAAAAAGTTGTATTGTAAAGGACTTTGCACCTTTAAACCAAAGTCTTCAATTAGACACCTACATAGACAATGTAGTGTAATAGTGTTTTTAGTTTGAATTAACTAATAACCTTCATAATCAATATGATTGAGGGGTGTAAGTCCTGATCTAAATATTAGATCAACAATTGTATGCCCAGAGAGCTAAATTTTTTGTATCCTTTGTTTTTATCATTCATGAATGTAATATTCAAAAAGTTTAAATTTTCACATCATATTATGTTTTTGTTTAATTAAATTGTTAGGTTTTTATGTGTTATTCTGGCTTAATTAATAAATTTTAAGGTTTACTTTGGGGAATAAAATCTGGTGACAGCTATCAAAAACAACACCCTTGTCTAATTTTGTCCTGAATTGCATTGCTGATACAGTTTTTATTTTGAGTTTTACATGTCTTCTCTGCAGTATCAAATTTGGATGCCTATACAATAGATCATAACATCCTTTGTCTTCATCAGCATGCCCAATATCCATGTTATTCTGCTCTCATTTGGGAATGGACAGAGCTGCCTTCATTATCTCTAAAATATATAGGTATTATTTGAGTTAGAAGAGGCAGATTTACACATGAGACATTCTAAAGGGACACTTGGTCAAAAATACCTTTGATAGACAAATATGTACATTGACTTTAATGTAGAGAAGGCGAAAGAAGTTTGATATAATAAATAGTAGTATTTGATATAATTAATAGTATGATATAAATGTAGTATATGGAAATCCTTAGTCTCTGCCTAACCTTTGAGAAATAGCCCTGACAATATGTGTGTATATGCCACTATTAAAATTGCAGTAGGAAATTTATAAATAATTGCAATGGAGATTATCACCTGCTGTAATGGTGCAGGAAAACAGTGACAATACCCCTTACAATGTAACATTACACCTGTTATCCCCGATGAGGTAGGCAGAGGGGAGTAGAACACTACCACATTTCACCAGTTATGTTCACATTCTACTATGGAATAAGGTCTGAGACTCACCAAACATCTGACACAATTCAAGACTCCGAACCACTACTAAAAAATTGAAGTTACAAAAACGCAACTGTACACGACCGGGGGTTTAAACCCAGGACCTCTAGATCAGAAGTAGCACTTATAACCACTCGACTAATGAGGCAGTCAACAAGGCAGTCTAGACAGTCATTTATGATGATAAGTTTTATATATATGTATTTATTCATTTATTGAAGTTGTCAATTATTATAGAAACGATTTATATTGAACTAGTGGTCCAGTAGCTATCGAAATTCGATCGTAATTTATAAAATTTCATATACGAATGTTATTGAAGTTCTTATGTTAAAGAATACACATCAATAAATCTCCCTGCACAAAACCCATCCTCACTCTATCCCCCAATTGACTTGGAAATCCTCAAAATTCCGAGAACTGTCCTCAAATTGGTAATGCTGCTTGTGTTTGTCAAGTTATAACACATGTGACACTCACACATATATATGTTTAAAACTATTGGTATTGGGTATACTGACATGTAGGTACAGTATTTATATTAGCGTAATTTGTTGTTTTGTTAAAATAAGGTATTTATAACCCTTATTTTAGAAAATATTAACTTTCTACTGTCATCCTCCTTGTAAACATTTACTGTGCCAAGTTTCATGCTCTTCTGTTCACCCAATTTTCGTAGAAAGGGGCGCAAAGTTCGATGCTTGACATATTAATATATATGATAATTAACTTATGTTTATTTATTTTCTAGATACCGAGGAAGCGAGTGAGACTGAGATGCCAAATAATGATGAACCAGTTGAAATAAAGGAACAGTAAGAATACTTTTTATAATACAAATATGTTGAACATTTTGATATTCGATAAATGGCATTAAATAACAAAATGTGTATCAGATGGCCAAATCTTGGAGTTTGCTATTTCCACACCTACGACTGTCGCAGTCACACAGTCTGTATGCCTGCTGATCATTGTCTAATATAGAACAATAATTATTCATGACAAATTAAAAATCCCTCAGGATGTATCAAGACAAGCTTTTGAGCTTAAAAAAACAACTACAGCAGCTAGAGGATGGTGTACTTCCGGAGTTCCAGAGAAGGGTCAAGAGGCTAGAGCATCAATTGCACGAGCGACTGAGGATTAATAGGATATACAAGTTAGTTTGGATACTATTTTAGATCACACTCAATCAAGGAAATGATACAAGTTGCTGGAGGGATGATAATAATAATATTATCAAGTATGAAGAGAGCTTGTGTTATGATAACCACATGGCTGATAAACTACTAGACCAACAGGCCAGTCTAAATACATTCCAAAGATTTTCCTTCAGTAAATTGTTTGTTTATAAATTGTATATAGCGCTGTGTTTGAGGTTCACATTAAGACAAAAATCTTCACAGACCATTCAATATCATTGGGTGTGTTGGTTTCATTTGTCTTCCGACCCTTTTTATTGTCCACTGCTGGACTCGGGTCTCCTCTCAGAATGAGAGGGTTAAGGCCATAGTTTACCACCCTGGCCAATTGCTGATTGGCAGACTTCACACGCCTTCGAAAACATTTTTTTTTATGAACTCAAAGGCGTGCAGGTTTCCCCACGATGTTTTCCTTCACCGTTGTAGCAAGTGATATTTAATCTTAATGTTAAAACGCACATTTTGTTTAGTGAGAGGCTGAATTTCAAACCACTAAGCTATCACTGCCTAGGTTTTTCACTCACCAATAGTAAAAATTTTATGTTTGGATAATTATGTTAAACAAACATTATAACTATGTCTGTGGTCTTGGTTTTATCCTTAACCTTTCTTATGTTACATCAGTCCGATGCTGAACCTCACTCCCAACCCCTCACATGCACTTACTTCTTGGCAGAGCCACTAGGGCTCGCCACAAAACTCGGTGAAGCTGTCAAGGCCCTTAAGGTCAACAGCAATTGACAATTAGAATAAAATAATAGTCGTGAGTTTCCATCATAATACTGACTTCTTCCTTTTTTGTATAGTATATTTTTTTGTAAACTTATTTTGTTTTACTTGATGTATCATATTTTTTTCTATTATCATCTTGCTTATGAATGTTTAATGAGACTTCTGTCTGAAATATTAGTTTACTACATATTAGAACAGATATTGTTCTTTGTGGAATTCAATATGGAAAAGTTAACTAATATTAATGTATAATTAGTGAACCTATAACTATCTCATGCATTTTCTTTTCGTTTTGTTATATTCATTACTTATTCTATTCTATTATTAGACTAATGCCCGTGTTCGTATAAGGTTTTGTATTAAGTTTCGAAATCAATTTGATTTTAGAAAATTTAACTATCTCTATTAGTCGGAGTAAAAATAAATTTTACCATTAAATTCTCTACATTTTGAAATTGAGTGCTGGTACAAGCGCTAAGCGAGTTTGCAGGAAGACGGATCATGATGAATGGATTGATTGCCGATCAATAAGTGGCAAGGAGCTTTAGAGGAGCGATACACATTGTTTAAAAAAAAACTGAACATGAACTGAAAAAGGTATTAAACTCTTAGGCGTGAGTTCAGCTTAGATAATTTTAAATTACTTCTCTCATATACTTCAAATTTTTTTTTGCATTGGTGTTTTTGTGCATGAACTCTGCAGAAAATAACAAGCTTTTCATATTAAGTATATGTTAGTTTATAGTGGAAAATTTGCTTATTTGGTTACTATATACTAGGAATATTTGATGTTTATAAATATTGTTTGTTTCCCAAAAAGAAATGAATTAAAAAAATCAATACCACACACAACTTTAAGAACTGAACATAACGGATAGTATTTGATTAATAATAGTTATTTAGTATTGTTAGAAAAGCAATGATTGTACGTACATATATTAGAATTGGATGCTTGGAAATAGCGCGAATGACAATTCTACCACAAAAAAAATAGATCTGTATATTAATTAAGTCGAATAATTCAGTTTTCACTTTACAAAATAAAATACAATATCTGAAAAATGCAGGTAATGATATTAGACATTGTTGCATTATTGTAATAGTAGGCTGAATTATTCCTACATTGATCTTGATTGCTACTTGACAATAGATGGCGCTACACGACTTCGTAAGCGTAGTTGTAATAACATGTACCCAATAGGTTTATCATACACAGATTTAAAATGTTTAATGATTTTTTATCTATTATGGAGCGTATTGTAACGAGTCGTGACGTGCAGTTTAAAATGAGTTTACAAAACTGTTGCCGCGGCAATATATGTCCATATGACACATTTCCAAAAAGAAACGCGAAAGACGCTAAATGCAACTCAAACCCTCGAAAGTACCTCACTGTGACTCAAAATTATATATGATCTATTATCTTTTGAAATTCATCTTAGATATCCTCATGTTTTTGGGAATCAAAGCACCAGGGAATTTTCCTTTCAGTCTGTAAGCATTTTCGGTATAATAATATTGCAGTGGGAGTACATAATTCCATTTTAGATAAACCTTTTTAAAAAGTGAAAAACCGAAGAAAGTCTAGTTACTCCGAGTCAATAGCTTTCATTTAAAATCCTTCCATATGCTTAAAATTGAATTTTATAAAGCTTTGCGTCTTTTTGCTCATTAAAATTTCATACCAAGACAAGAATATGACGATCATCGACCTACAGAATATTTTACAGATAATTTCTATTCTGCTGGAATATATACTATTTCACCATATTATCCTAAATTTTTTCTTTTCACTGTTCAACTTTCAGTGTAACCTTCTTTAAAATAATAGAGTTCTCTTTAATATCTTCATTGTCTTCAACGTGTTTTAGAAGAAAATGCACTGAGAGTCCATTGTTACTGCGGCAAACTATTTTTAATTATGAAAAGTTCCGAAGTAATTACAATAAGGGTCTAGAAATTGAAAAATGTTGATAGTTATCACTGACTGGGCTGACTGTTGAAGATGTACAATCGCTTGCGTGGTTTATAATAAGACGTAAAAAAATGAATATCTGAGAGCTACTTAAACATAGGATTGGTAATGATATAATAAACACTCAATAATTATACGTAACTGGTGAAACGTGGACTCCCACGTTTCAGGAGGCAGGCAAAGGACTGCAGTACACTCGTACTGTAGTCCTCTGCCTGCCTGTTACATTTTACGTTTTAATTATACACCGTATTCGCGGATTATTATCCCTCTAAAGTTACTTTCCAATAATCTGGGTATCATATTATTGTACTGTATTTTCAAATTATTGCAAAATCACTTTAGCTTAATTTATCAACAATGCATTTCCACAACGTAACGACTGATACAATTAGCTAATCAAATTCATAAACAGCAACGCTTATAAATCGAAATGCAAATCAATAATAATAATATATCTTGGGACATCTAGACACGCGCCTATCTGAGCTCAAACTAAGTTTCAAGAAAGCTTGTGGTAACCAAACGGCTGATAAACTACATATACTTGTATAGATATTTTTTACATCCAGACATAGAAAAAATACTTGTGCTCATTACACAAACATTTGTTCTGCGTGGGAGTCGAACCCACGTCCGCCGGCGCAACAGTTAGGTTCACTAACCACTACACCAACGGGCCAGTCATAGCCATGAACGGCTAAGTTCTTCAGTATTTCAGGATGGGCGAAAATTATAGGGAATTATTGTTGTAGTGACAAACTTAAAAGTGGTCAAGCTTAACTCAGCTGTTATGGATCGCTTGTTATGTGACACGCGACTTAATTCTGTACCTGAGATTGTTTACAGTTACAGAACAAAGAGAAAGTTTCCCCGCGGACGGTTTCTTTCTTAGGTCTGTTGACTTTCAAGTTTATTGCGATGAAGTTACTTTAATTTTTACTAGCTCTCTTCGACTTTGTTGAGCGAACTCTTCGGAGAGTTCTCGCTTGAATAACTTTGTATATCCTTCAATTTTTATATTATAAAATTGACTGGATTTGTTTTTTTTTGTTCTCCATTTGAGAAAGTCGATTTTTATCTATTTGAAAAATAAGCAGTAGTTGGACCTTA
>DWEG01000418.1:0-11254 GCA_018245845.1 Apyrrothrix hygieia | reverse complement strand
TATTTCACGAAAACTTTCCTATTTCCAACGTTATTTATATCAACCTCGTCATTTATACCATAACTGTTACTATTATATCTCACATTCAACTTCATACATTGTTATCAGCACAACATTAACATGATTTTAATCACCACAATTTGTTGAGTGAGAGGTTATTTTCTATGTGAAGTCTGCCAACCCGCACTTGGTCAGCGTGGCAGTCTATGGCCTTAAACCTCTCATTCTGAGAGGAGACGAATGCGTCCAGCAGTGGAATGATAAGAACGTTTTCAGTTTTTGATACAATTTTGTTAATTTTAGGACAGGTAGCAAACGGGCAGGTACCGTTCGCAAAAAGCTCTTAGAACCGTTACAATTCTGGAAGCGACCTCGAATGAGACTGTATTGGACTTAACACATTCTTTAAGTAGCTAAATAATTTATATACGAAATTTCGTTGCAGAACATGCATACTACGTTAGTACAGGTAATTGTCTAGCAGTTCTCTGCAACAGTAGTATTTCTGCCGCGCGGCAACTGCCCACCGACTTCCTGCGCTTACCTATCTTTAGTTGATCTTCTCTGGAATTTGAATTCTGTTTCCGATGTATTGATCTGTTTTTTCCTCTCGAATTATACTTTCGCTCTAAATAACTTACTAAACCATTTTATGTATAAATGAATAAGCAACATTCTCAATATTTAAAGTTATTTTACAAGGATTTTTACAAGGATTTTTACAATATAATCGTTACACTTTCGTATAATGCACATTTTTTTCAGCACATAATTCTCATACCCCGTCTCCGAAGCCTTTCGGCAGTCAGGTTCAAAGTAGGTTGGTGAAAAGGAACGAAGCAACATAGAAAAGAAAATATTAGAACAAAAAGACAAAATCAGTTTCTGCAGCCCCGGTGAGACTGTATTAATTAAGTATCTGTAAACAATGAAGTAATATGACCAATATCTTCATCATCACCGCCAGCCTATATTTCGTTAAATTCATTAATTTATGTATATGTACCGGCTTAAGTCACATATGTTTTTTCGGGATGACCCGACTGCCGGGACCTCGCTGCAATCGATGGGTGCTCATGAAGAAAAACCTTGAATAGGTCCGAAATTAGCCGGGCTATCTCGAAAAAACATACGTAAGCCAATACATACATAATCAGTATATAAACACTCACAAAAGATTTAACAGTAAATTGTTAAACTTTTGTAACCGAATTACCTTTCAGTTTGAGAAGCGTCAGGGCCTCAGTTTACCAGACTAGTTAAAACCAAGTTTATAAACTAACTGTGTTACGTTATATTTCATCGCATTCATTCAGATTCTACAAAAGTAGAAAAATACTGCAAAATGTATATTTTCGAAAGCCACATATTAGTAATAACTTAATAAAATTGTTAATGACAAAATGATAAAATTTAACGCATATGGTTAAACACGTATTAAAACATGACGTGAACGCGTTGTCAGCCCGCGCCGTGACGTCGCGATATTACAAGCGTCATATGATTTCGGGAACAGCCACACGCGACAATACCTTTATTGTTGCTTAAACTGACGGAAAAACTGTACGTAACTCATGCGTAACAAATCTGATAGCACTGTCAAGATTTGTGCAACTTCTTTGAGTTGTATATATAATTAAAACACTTTACAGAAAACATAACAAATTTCATTAAATGTTTACCCTAATGTCGTCAACGTTTCTACACTCCAGACGTATTACACTCAGGCATATTGCAATTAGCTGACAGATTGAACGGCTTCTACGGTATCTACACAAAATCCCTTCAAGGCCTCTCCTTGCTTCGATGTGCTGCTTTAAAATTCTGTGTAAATGAGCGACAATTCATTCAAGTTCCTGCCTCGTCGGAATAATTTTTTAGGGTTTTTCTTATAAATCAGTATATATATTTTTATGTAAAGTGAACAGTCACGAGTTGCGCCCCAGTCACGAGTGGCCACAACTGCCCAAGAACACTTTTTTTAAGCTTTTACTCGTATATTCCTGTTTCATTATTTTTGCCGATTTCAGCACAATATTAATAGTTATTTGACAAAGAGAACTTTGAATTGTTCTTAAAATATCATCACGCGACAAAAATAATAAATGACTTAAGTGTCACAACTAAAATTTCAGTAAAAGAACAAGCGTTTCAGTGCAATTGGTCATAAACTTTGCCTAGCCATTCAGTTAGGTTTTTATTTATTAATATTAGTGTCTTTAAAAGCAGACAATCACGTTGCTAAGGACTGAAAAATATTGAAATATAAATGGTGTACAGCGGCTTGGCGAGCTACTGCCGAGTGCTGAAGCATACATGCGACAGGGCATAAGGTGGTAAGGTGGCGGCAGTAATCCATACAGCTGCAGCACAAAACAGCTCGATGCAGCTAGATTCAAAGGGCCTAGAAGAGGGTGGTCATTAGGAAAAGTGCATGTGCAACACTGGACTAATAAAAGGCTGCTGGGTGGGACATATCCGTAACCCGTAGTACATTTCACTTGTATGATCTTTTGTCACAACGATAAAATAACAAATGACAAAATTAGGCATTAACTTATGTTGTAACGTAGACTAAACATTCGAATACAACACGGCGTGTTCTCAATTTGGTCTATTTTTGTCTCATCTACTCGATATTTGAAAAGAGATAAATTTGCATCAAAATTTATTAAAGACCCGCCCATTCCGTTTATACACAGCAAAGCGCGAATATCTCCATAAAACAAAAAACTCATCCACAGCTCAAGCTACCTTATTCTCTTAAATAATTCATACACCTAAGCTTCATGAAGACCAGAATTATCATAATGGCTCTTATCGCCCTATTTAATTTCCCTAGATATTAATTAAAGACCTTTTCGATACGGCGCCTCAGCTCACCGACGCGTAATGCTTGAATTATTGTGGAAAGAAGTATAAAACCGTATATTTTACATAATAATATAGTAAGTCAATATATATGTGCACCTATTTGTCTATTTATTTTATTATTATTATTATATCGTCACGCCAGGATCCCGACGGGTTAGACAGAGAGCACCGAATGCCAAATATCCTTATCCTTGCAAACCAGATATGCTTCTTCCACATTCAACTCTAATGCCCGCCGGTTTCGAAGACTTCTGACTCCCTTCTCACCCAGGGTTTGACCTATTTCAAGATCTTGCTCTTTTTTGGATCTATGTGTCTGTTTGGTCATTCTTTCATCTGCCGTTATTTCTGCAAGCCCATACCATACAATTTATCTATCAAAATATTAAAAACAACTTATTATTGTAACAAATGCTTTACCGGCAACAAATTTAATTAAAAAAAATTTTTTTCTTTATGAAGGCATATATCTATTGCTGTGATTTAGAGGGAAGTCCTAACCGAGCACGCAGCGCCTCACAGATGAGTAGGCACGAAATTTGTGAAAATAAATTAATCAACAGCCAGGCCACAGCGCGTAACGTAGATTTACGAGTAACCTTAGCTTCATCCACCCGCACTACACAACTCATCAATTTCCTCAGGACATACGACTCGGAATCCTGTTAATTAAACTATGCCTCCAAATTGAATCTACACAATCGAGGTACACCTCGTGCGATTGCGGTTCCATGGTAGGCATGCGCATTAACTTTGGGCACACGCGGGGCTCAAAAGTTGGAACAAAGCGTTTCGGTGCCCTCCTATTGTTCATTAGTTCTTTAAGTTCTAATGTAACAAACGTACATATTGGCCTTTAGAATCATTTTTAATAGTTTCTGTCCATATAAAAGCTTACCATAGCTACGAAAAGACTTAGTTAAAATTCGTTACAAATGTTGACGAAATCAGAACATGTGGTACGCCAACATACTTTCTTCAAATTGGATTTTTATCATGAATAATATCAACGCAAGTACTTAGCTCCACGGATATAGAATATTGTGTGTGGAGTTCGCCTACGGAACATATTACCAGATTACCGCCTTTACCAGTTTCCCATCTGAATTATAATATTATTTTCTCCGTATTCGCAATAATAAACTCTAATGAAATAAATGTCGGAAATGTAGTTTTATTGAGTGAAGCAATGCTACTGAATACTGGCTGGTGGCGGAGTCAGAAGTCTCCGAAACCAACTCGCTAGTATGAAAAAAATTATAAATGTAGGAGAAGGACGTCAGATTTGTAAAGATAGTAATATTTGGCACTCGGCGTTCCTTGCTTATCCCGTAAGGTACCTAATCTGATGGTACATTAATAAAAAAAACATTAACAATGTTATCGATAGAAAATTACCAATGAGGCTGTGCCGGCTGGCGCCGAGGCTGACCGCGGGCGGCGAGCCGGCCGCACGCAGCGCGTCGAACGCGCCGCCGCCGCCGCCGCCGCCCAGAGGGCCGCCCTCCAGCGCGCCTGCAACACACCACCTCTTTTTACCTATTTACTAATATTACACATTACCTGTCATTCACTGAACCATTTGAGTAACATCAAAACAAGTACAGATTGCCATTTTCAAACGAAAACACCGACATGTGTTTAGGTACGCGTAGTACGAGCGATACCAATACGCCATGCATAACAGTTAGGGTTTTCATCAATGTTAATAGTATTCAACTGACTTAACAATTTATCCTGTAATCTTTTATAACATTCAATAGTATAATTTTTAACAAGTGAACCTGCTTCATAACCCAGCTTATGTAAATATAAATCATTAATGATATACGTGTGACCGGCGAAACGTGGGAGTGTACTACACTCCTCTGCCTACCTCTTCGGGGATTACAGGCGTGATGTTACGTTTTTATACGTGTGTATGTATATTAAAATTCGGCATGTACTAGTTATCGTACGTACCCAATGGTTCTCATACAATACGGTATGACATGGGGTTCTTCAAACATAGCCTTAAAATATTCCTTCAAAACTGGTAACGCATTGGCCACTCCTCGGGTGTCGCAAACGCCCACAGGCGACGGTGACCGCTCGCCTTTTGTTATAAAAAACGAGTAGCTACACCTCTACAGACACACGGTTACATGTATTACATTCATTACATATTCCAAAATATACATACATACTCGTACATAGTTTCCTATCGGCGGACGCGCTCACGTGTGCACACACATGTGTCTCTTGTTTGCACGTAGGTTAGTTCGTCATTCCGATTACGTCTAGAGATCAATTTCGAGTTTCGAATACCTTGAAGTGACTTAGAATGCGATAACACCGGAGTTTCGATTCCGTTAAAATATGCAATTAAAATGTGCACTGTGTGTACAGGTAAAATATATTTAGTTTCAAATATTCAAATAAGTTTTCTACAAAATTTCCTCGTTTTATCGATACTGCTACAGAAGCTCCTATATGAATTCGAAGCATAATATTGGATAGAAAAGCTTTTAGAGAGACTCTCGCGTACATTTTATATTTTTCAGGGATATATGTGTGCTACAATATAAATTCAGCGGTATTCATATGCATATTATTACGTCAGTGTACGTACATAAAAACATGACATAAAAGTAATTAGTGTGATTTGACATTGAGCTTGATTTCATTGTTCATTATTTTATACCATACTTATCAATTTATTGTATACTTTATACATGCAAATACCAAATTAATCAAAGTTCTAAGAAATAACAATACAATTAAAACACACGAAAACGCAAGAGAAAATAACACCAACAAAGAAAAACCAATAACAAGACTCGCCTCTTTTGACAAGCTTTCTACACGATGGCATTAAAAGGGCTACCTACATTCGACAAACGTAGCTGACGGCGCTCCTCCGATGAAATACGTTTATAGAAATCACGCGTCAGCTTTCAGCAGCGACCCGATTCAATATAGGCGTACATATGTCAGATTAAACGATTTCCAGGCAGAGCCTGTCAACATGCGCCACTACATTCTAATACATTTCCACGGAGCACGTCACTGAACGCCAAATGACGACAAAAATAGGACAGGAAATTGATAGGTGTTTTCAGTTTCCAATAACGCGTCGGTGATAAGGGCGCAGGATGTAGCGGGCTGCGCGGAGTGCGCCAACGACGCACGGGGGAGTCGTCGTCTCGCTTCGCGCGCCCTAATGTTGCGATCCGTCTCACTTCGCTAAACTGCACATGCTGTATAACGTGGTCTGCTGTAAATAACACTATCACATAGCGTAGCGAAACATAGCACCGGCTCATTTACTAATTATACCGCCATATTCGTGTGCGAGACGCATTAATTTCTGATTTCTGTATTGGTCTTATTATGTAAAATCTCTACTTCTAATAATTAAGGTATAATAGTTTAGTAAGATGGTATTTTACAGTTCGTTAGCTTATATTTCGTAAATAACTACTTACACAATCAGAGAGTAGTAAACTAACTTGGTCATTGAGCCGAGTATAGTGAACTAACGAAATGCTTAAAATATGTTCGTTAAATAACAGTGGAGCAGATGTTGGACACATTCGACCAATAAATTCATTAAAATATATTATTTCGAAACTAAGTTCGTACTAATACTCTTGTTTCAAAATGCTTTTTTCAACTTTTTGGTAAAATAACGAATTGGTATAAAGGAACGAGTACTTCGACAACCCTCGTTTACACAAATTGCGAATGCTTCTAAAAGTGATTGAAATTATAATAACGCATTTATATTAACACGGTAAAAATCGTTAAGAGTAAATATGAAAGTAAGACACAAGATATAGGATAAGTAAATCATGACCGTTATTAATCGTCGACAAACAAGAGTGTAAAATGTTGTACAATGAGGAAGCTTCATTTCACTTATTTCCCACCGCGCGACGAGTGCCTCCCAAAACAACACTTAATACGCTACACGCCGCTACGGACGTTCCATTGTTTGAATACACACTCAGAAAATTGTGTAATAGTAACTTTGTTCATAGATAACTGTTTTTACCATATCCATTTCGTTAAAAGTAAACGTTAATTCAAGCGAGTGTTTTCCCGTCTCAGTGTTCCGATGTGAAAAGGCGGAATTTTATTTTGGTGCCGATAAATTCATTCTTAATAAAGTCCCTTTATTGTCGGCTTTGTTTCGATATACGCCGTGCCATTGTGCACGCTACTCAACTCATCACTCTATTGATTAAGCGAGCGAGTTGGGAGCACAATAGCTCTCGGCCGCCGAGTTCCGATATAACAACGGAGGAAATTTTATTTTAGTATTGATTTCTCGTCTATTGAGTGACTGTGTTCCAGACATACGTGTTTCAAAGATTCAATGTTCTAGGTAGTAAAGATCATCGTAGAACTCAAAAATGTGAGATTATTATGCAAGTAATATTTCAGGAAATTTCACGAGGGTGCTAAATATGGTGCCAATCATACAAAGACACACCGCAACGACACAATGAGCCAGGTTCTAGTCGAGTCCAGGCATACGTTTAAACGTGGATTTTATCGAGGGCGCTGTGCGCGGTGTGCGCGGGGCTGCATGTGGCACGAGCCACGAGCCCGAGGCACTCCCGGGACAGGAAATACTAGCACAAGTTATTTATTCACAATTGTATTTCAAACCAAAACATGCATTAGCAATAATGTAATCATGAAGTGTATTGAACACGTTATTGACTGGCTACATGACCGAGCAGTTGATAATTTTAGACGTATTTTTATTGACTTGGTTATATTCAGAAATGTAACAAAACATACAATAATGGTACTAGGAACAAAGAGGGGAAAGTCTACCAAACTTATTAGTATAACAAGTACGAGTAAACATAATGTATCAGCTAGCGTAGCATTCTACGATTGCATGAAATAATATGTTTTCTTAGTAACATTATAGTAATGTAATGTGTGGTATAATCGCGTGCTCCGAAACTTAAAATAATGTCGCAGTCTCCCCTCGACTAGTGCGATTCTGGAAGGCTTATTTGGATGATTGCCTAAAAATTTGAGATGTAGTCATTATATTTGCAACCAGCGTAGAACGATGCGAATAAACACGACAATCTTACATGATTGTTCGAAGATTTATTGTTAAAAATACATTTACTTATATGTTATAATTACATTCACTTTTGACTGCCTCGTTGATCAAAAGGTGACAAGCGCGACTGCTGATCGAGAGGACCCGGGCTCGGTCCTCAAGTCGAGTACTGTTGGGTTTTTTTTAACTTGAAATATCTAGTAATCGCTCGAAGTCTGGATTTGAGCCCGTTGTATGGCAATAGGCTCATCGCCTATTTCATGGTGGGATGTATAACATAATTGGTGAAACGTGGGAGTGTACTGCATTGCTCTGCGTACCTCTCTCTTACAATCGTGACGTTACGTTTTATAATTACAACAGGAGGTTTTAATATCCAGAACATAGCTTGCATTCAACACTCATAAATTACAAATTGTCTGTTATTCTTCCCGTGAATACCTTTCCTTGACTATGTAAACCACACTCCACTTTAATAACTATAAATCTTTCACCTGCAGGCAAAATTGGACATAAATAATAAAAAACGTATCACTGGGAGTGAACAATTCTAATTAGTTAAAAAGCTAAGTTGACGTTTGTATTCGAGGGCCATTGGTGATGTGGGGGATGACGCAAAAATGTAAATACTATTACATCATGATTCTTATACAGACTAGGCAATTGAATTATCATGAGCCTGTTGCCGTCCACTGTTAGACGCAGGCCTCTCCAATAGCACGCCTCTAAGCTCGATTTTTAGTTCTTAATATTCAGCCACAGAAATTTAATATACAACGCTATTTTTCCTTATCCACAAATAACAAATAATTACAAAAACAAAAATACAGAAGAAAGCTCAACCGCGTGTTGCTAAAATAGTAACATTATAACGTTCATAAAAATATTGCCCAACATATAACCCAAAGGAATAGGCACAGCCGACTAGAAAAATAACAGCAATAAATTTACTTAACATGTTCCATAAAAACAAAGGACTGGACTTTGGGAAATAAGGCGGAAATGTTCCGACTCGCTGCGTTATTATATTAAAAGAACATCGTCGTAAACTGGTTAAAAAATTGACCGAGGTGATTTTTATGCAGAATGCTCATATGATATCAACGTTCCTGACGCTCTTTCAATGTGTGTGTATTCTTGTAACAGATTTTCTAGATAAAGATGAATAAAATTTGTTTCGTCACTTCATAAATAAAAGGGAACTTTTTTTAAAATTAAAAAAAAATTGAGGTTTAAAGGTGTTAGATATGGATTTGGCTCCGTATCCAAACATGTAAGTAGAGCTAAAGTCAGTACTCAATTGAGTGGAAAATTACTTTTGTTCTAAACAATGTTCAAAAGAGGGAGCGTAAAAAGTTTTCAGCGTTCATCCGGTTTCTTCACATTTAAATCGCTACTTATTTACAGCATTATATTTTTCACTTCAATTTCATTATTAACGTTCCCTTTCTCGGTATTTTTGTATCTAGTACGAACAGAGAGTCAACTATTGTTAATATTGTGTATATAGACATTTTCCACGTTAACAATGTGTCAAAAGTTCATTGAAATATGTTGCGAGTATCTCAAAACCGGTAACCTGCTATTAAAAATATTCTTATTAGCCAAATAGGATTTCTTCAAATTGTTTTGTGCTTTTTCTTGTACTATCATTGTTCTACAATTGTTCTACAATTGGATTATTTACATAAGATTATGTGTTATCGGCTGCACATTCTTATTCGTGTGGCGTGTGGTACCTTAGGCGATTACACCGAACAAGATATCATTTTATTTACTTACTTAGTGATAAGTCAATAGTGTATCTATGAAATAAATAAGTAATTATGGACTTATTCATTATTAAATTTAAACAAACGTTATTATAATAATAATGCCTAAAAACATTAAGCCTCCGAAACCGGCGTGTATGTATGAGAAGAGAGTGATGAATATAGAAGAAGTTCGGCCGGTCTGTAAGGATTTGGCACTCGGCGCTCTCTGCCTACTCCGTGAGGGACCTGGCGTGAAGATATGTATCTATGTAACATTAATTTGACAACTGACCCTGACTTCTCATGTCACGGACACGTCATTGTCGTTATTTCTGCAACAATGAGTCAGATGGAGCTAGCCCCTCGGCTGTCCACCATAGAGATAATTTATCGATAGAGTAGGCGAGCTATAAAGGCGTATCTTAACGAAAATGACCCGTTGATAGAAAAAGAAAAAACATGCATTTGGTATACGTGTCTCTCTGTAATGACCCCTGAGCATTATATAATCGTATCTACATAGCTTCTTTTATAATAATTTACATATATAATCATTTAAAGAGAGAAACGAGTTCTTCAAATTAATTCTCTTTCTCTCTCTATCGACGAGACGACTTTTTGCTTGACTCGCCTACTCTATGTATATAATGCCTCTATGCTGCCCACATATATTGTAGAAATGCGTTATAAATATTGAACGTTCAGGTTCCAACCAACTCCCTGTGGATAACAACATCGGCTCCGCGCTACGTTCTGCGAACTAGAACAAAACTGTGCGAATTTTATGAAAATACTCGCACCTTATTTTATAGAGAAAGGCTGCCAATTCACCTCCCGCTCGAAAAATGATAGTAGTTTATTACGTTTATCGTAAGAGCTCTCAGTCGAAAGATTTACAATATGTTCAATCTTCATCTACACGATGGGTAAACATTAAAATATATGACCACCGTCTTGGCGTGTAATTAAGAGAAGTGAGGTTAGATTAGTTTTATGAAATATTTATGTAACCGTTTAAAATATTCTAACAATACTTTTCCATTTATTTCATACTGAAAAGTTTTGTGGAGCGATGGTCCGCTAGCGGAAAAAATACAGCGGATATAATTCACAATGTTAAGTAAACCGTTCAAAACCTTTTTCGGAAATATGTTATATTAAACAATCTGCAAGATGTGGTTTCCTGCCCCGGTAGCCTTTTAAAGCGAAACATTAAAAACGTTTAGTATTCGGGCACCGAGCAGTATTCGGTACGGTTAACGTAAAGCATTGAATAAAACCTCAACATCTCTCGAACTTCCATACAAAGTCTCATCATCTATTTCAATGGCCCGTTGACTGGCCCGTTGGCGCAGTGGTTAGTGACCCTGACTGTTGCGCCGGGAGTCGTGGGTTCGATTCCCACCCAGAATAAATATTTGTGTGATGAAAACAGATATTTATTGTGTCTGGGTGTAAAAAAAATTAATATCTATATAAGGTATATATTTCTATGTATATATGTAGTTTATCAGCCGTCTGGTTACCATAACACAAGCTCTCTTGATGCTTACTT
>DWEG01000417.1:0-11255 GCA_018245845.1 Apyrrothrix hygieia | reverse complement strand
CACCACCTTTTCCATATTGGCACGTAAACGTAACTGGTGAAACGTGGGAGTGTACTACACTTATCTGCCAACCTCTTCGGAAATTACAAGCATGATGTTACGTATTAATACTAGCGTCCAGAGTTCCAAAAAGAAGAAGTGAGTGCGAGATGTTTAACGTGCGAGTTCCAAACGCCGCAGAACCGGACCGCGGCGACCGTAACTAATGCATTCGAAGAGCTCCGCGCGATCTGTTTCTCTGATGGTTTCTTGCCGTTCACTTGTTATTATTGATGTCACCTCTTAGAATACAATATAACTCTGAGCTGCATTATTTTCTTTTTACTCTCATGAACATTAACAAAAAGAATGCCAGTTAACAGTAATGTCATGTTACTTTAGAATGTTCTAGTGTAAGATGACCGAACGCATGAAGGTCGATCGAGGTCAAAAGCAGTTTTGTATGGATTTTTTATATTGCACTTCGAATTCGGAAATAAAATGATTACCACGTACAATCGTTATATTTAATGTATTTTATCACATTGTATTTGATGTTTTTATAATGTTATGTTTAGTAAAGTTTTTCTCTGTAGTTTTACGTACCATCAGGCCTGTAATCTCCGAAGAGGTAGGCAGAGGAGTGTAGTACACTCGCCGGTTTCATCAGTTACGTTTTTGTATTTCGAAGCGTGCTAATGTCACAATTGTGTGTTATATAATTAGTTAGTGGGGGGTGTGGGGCACCTTGGGGTCGATGCCGTCGGGGTTGTGGATGGCGCCGTCGTGCTCGATGACGCCGACGCAGGTGGCGCCGGCGCGCACCAGGTAGCGGCACGTGTGCAGCCCCACGTTGCCGAAGCCCTGCACGATGAAGGTCTTGCCGCCCCAGCCGGGCGTGGTGCCTTGCCGCCACAACACACGTGCTCTTTACAAACGTCCGACACACCACGAGACCGATCTTCATCATACTATGCTCTGAGCTGCACTAGTTGTACTGAGTGTAGAGGGGGCTCATGCCTATTCCTCGCCTTTTTCCTATCCTTTCCGTATTGTGTACAAAACAAGCTCTACTTGGTTACTTCACAGATACCATAATCGAAACTTGAATCTTGAATCGAAATCTTGAAACTCAAGAACGTAAGATACAGGCACATATAAATATAAACGTAAAATGAGAATGGAATACGGAGTCGCAAACAAGTGTGTTAATTATTTTTATTACGAATTTTTTATCGATGTTTTAAGTATCATTGAGTTTATTACTAAACATGAAGAATAATATGATCGCAGTAAAATTATCACTCGTACGCCTAGATTATATACATTAATCTTATTATACAAAAGTCTTTATGAAATCATTTTGAGAATAGACCCGTGCCCATCACTGAAACGATGAGCGGATTAATGATGATGATAATGTTGATCTCCATGAAATGATTGACCAAATAATATTCATAGTGGCAGCGGTCGGAGTTTGAACACTCACCGATCATACTCATGTAGTTGGCTTCGTTGATGAAGTTCTCCAGCCCGTGGAACACGCCGCGCCCCGTGGCCGACACCCTGCCGTGGATACCTCCCTGCGCACGGCACGAGTCATATATAATGAAGGTGATCTTTGGATAACAAAGAGTACGCACCTCCTTTACGTCCCATGTGTAATTGTCCCGTGTCCGTATGTCATTAAAATTATATATAATAACACCATTACAGAACACCAAACAGTAGGCACCTCATAAAGGATCTTTTGCAGGTGTCATGTCAAAAATGTGCAAGAGGCCGAGAAATTGTATCTTATTGCAGATGTAGGTAACTGACTAATGAGTCATTATGTCTCGGTATTATCGAAAGTGTTTTGCAGATTAATTAATAATGACAACGATTGCTATTGTGGCGCGCACGTTGTAACAATGATCGGAAAACTCGATAATAGATCAACCCGCCTCATTTACGTAGATAATATATGAGGAGCTATTTTAAAATAAACAAGCAAAATGATGTGATTTTTCTATTACGTTAATATCATTGTGATGAAGATAATGCATCAGGTTCCATAATTAAAATTAATGTCAAAGTAACAAAATCGAATCATAGCCAAGTAGAAATCCGTCGAAAAAACAAGAGGGCGTAGAAAGGTCAACAATCTAAACGGCAATTTAAGGATAATGACCCACAGAAAACCATGACAAAAGCGGCTCACTTGAAGAGCGACCTTGTTACAAATATGATTTTTCGGTATGCGGGTCCGAGAATAATACCATAATTCTTCTATTTCAGTTCCTAATGTCTAGCTAAGCCATAGTTGTTACTAAGTCATTGTTTGAAGTACAGTCCTGTAAAGGATGTAATAGATCGATACAGATAAGAAGGGAGCAAATACTGATCAAACTGTTAGTATAACTAACATATATATCCTGCAAGGGATTCGTAACTCCTCCTCTTTTTTAAATAGACCTCGGGTCCAGGACCTTCGGCTGTAAAAAACGCGGCTTGAAAGAGACTTATGTGGTAACAAAGTGGTATCGCACTGACTTGGTTGATGGGTTTCCCGGTGACGCAGGCGTGCGCGTTGATGTCCTGGTAGCCGACGGTCTTGGCGTACGTGTCCGCGATCCAGGACATCTCGCGCTCGCCCGTGCCCATGTCGGGGGCGGGCACGTCCACGCCGGGCCCTGGGTCGCGTGCAACACTCCTTGTAGTTATCGTATTATTTATAGTAGTGAAGTGTCAAAAGATATATATGTTGATTTAACTTGGCAGAAAAAGGCCACCTAATGGTAGGTGGATACCGACGACTATGTGCAACATCAGCAGAGTTCCAATTCATTGTCGCCATATATTTTAGTCTCTCAAAATTATTTTCATTCAAATATTCAACTCTAGCAACAACCTGCACTGCCTAAGTAAGGACTGCACTATACAATTAATCTAAGCTTTGCTTTTTAAAATATATTTGTCTAATTTTTTATTACCAGTCAGTTTATAAAATCATCTTTTTGTCCGAGTTAACAACAGCCAGTACAGCAGAAGTAAGGTCTTAAGACACAAAACATCGTGTGCTGTACTAAGATACGTATCGGTTAAAAAAGCTGTTGGGACCCCGTCCGATTTTAAGAGGATAATACCCAGTAATAAGTCAAGATTATTTTTTGAATATCAGGCGTAAGGTTTGCTTCGTTAGCACGATTAATTCACCAAATCAATTAAAGAGATTATATTAATCACTCGGTATCAAATTGCTGGCTATTGCAAACTGCATTGTGCAAATAAACAAGGCTTAAAAGAAACAAATCTAATTTCGATAACGTGTACAAAGAAAGCATTCGAACTCCAAACAGAAAATATATTTATTAGTAGTAGTGTTATATATGAAATTAATAGTTAACTCATTCATTTTTCTTCAATGAATGAAAAGTGCAATCTCAACGGCTCCGGTGGACACATGTTTTGTCTATAAACGTGTAACATTCTAAACGTAGGCGTTGCACTTTATATAGACACAACAAATAATATGCCGACAATGCCACTAGTATTTGCACCGCAGACATGTGACGCGTGGGATCGAACACAATGCGTTACAGCGAATACGTGACCGACTGTGCGACACCATACACACATATATCGTATTATTACATAATACTTTGTTGCTCCCGTTGCTTGTATATTATTTGTATTATCACCTTAAGTTACGTAATGTAATATCGTGGTCCTGTATTTCGCACATTTTTGTGCTAATTATTACACCGAAAGTAACTATATTTTGTACTTGGTAACTAGGTGTAATGTCGTGTTACGCAATGCTGGGATTTCCGTTTTAAGCCGCTAAATAAGTGTGACGTGATGTTCGTATCACGGATAAGGGCGAACATAAATAACTTCGTTATCAACATCGGCCAGTTAATCCAATTTCGTTTGATAACACGTATATCGGATCACATGGAATCGTAATGGAAATGTAAATTTAATTAACGCTGTAATCAGGACGTCCTACTTTACAGTTAAAAGAGCGTTTTACAGACGTTTCTATGTGCTGTATGTATGATCAGAATAGACAGCTGCTGGCTACGACTATACTTATTACCTGTCGCCTACGATACGTTGACCCGGTGCCAGCCGGTCAATACTTTGTGCTGGCGTGCGTTCTTAAAGATATTTGTGTGAAACGGAATTATGAGCTAATGGGGCATCAAATAATAATAATAAGGAACAAATATCCGATTTATCATTCTAAAGTCAGCTTAATTACGCAAAATACTATCACCAAAATCGAAATGTTCCAAATGAATATACGTTAGGTAGATATTAAACGTTATAGCCCAAGCGTAAGATGTAATGTTATCCACGATGACGTCACCGATAGAGTTTTACTTTCAAATGTCATGGAAGTAGGACATGAAAACCGGACAAGTGACATATATGACATTATGATATCACTGGAATCCATAGACATACATTCAATATCATATGGTATCAAGTTGGAATCGGTTAAGCGTGTGTTGCTGACCAAAAGAGGAAGTCGAAGTCGTGTCTCGGCAACAGCAATAAGCATAACAATGATACTTCACGGTGAAGGAAATATTGGCACATTCTGGCGATAAATACCAATGAATCCTTTTTTGGCCAACTCGAGCGTGAACCGGCGAGTGATCTTCTCCAGCTCGTGTTCCGAATACTCCTTGGGGTTGATCTTGATGCCGGCCTTGGCTCCGCCGAACGGCACGTCGACGCACGCGCACTTGAACGTCATCAGCGCCGACAGCGCCTTCACCTCGTCCCTCGTCACGTCCGTCGAGAAACGGATACCTGCCAATAAAGGAAATTACATTTTAACCTGTGTTGAACAACTGTTTTTTTCTAAACTATCATCATCGTCATCATTAGCCTGTTCCAATCCACGGCTGGACATGGGTCTCCCCTAAAGAGCGTCATCGCGCCCTGTCCTTCTAAGCAATACATGTTAAAAATTACCTCGAATGACCGTACAATATTAATGATAATAAATTTTGAAAAAATACATTGACATCGATTGTGTCCATATTCAAGAAAAGATCGAGTAACCGTTATGTCACGACAGTGATACTGGGACTTAGGATTACGTCAGTTCCCTCCCTGCAGTGTTTCTGTTTAGTAGCTAAGAGCCAATAGGAATCTACGATATTCCCTATGTAGTGAAAGCCCAAAAGTCAGCCTCATCGAATACTGTGGTCAGTTACACAAGCGTTTCGTTGCTTGCGATGTACGCCTTCGTAGAAAAAAAGAAAAAGTAAAACAAAAATCCACGCAACACAATAAAAAATAAGATAAAACACTAACATAGATTTTTTTGCAACATGAACAAACTGATTAAAAAAATACGTGACATAAAAAACGTAACGTAAGAAAACGAAATATCTTTATTAGTAATTATTAATCTGTGTCGAGTATATTTTTCATTTAAAATAATCCATTCACTTTCATTAATTCGTTACATCCTGTGCTCTGTGACGCAGCACGTATGTATGAGCGACTCTCCTATCGATGATCTCCGTCCTCTCTCGGCAACACTGTCGGCCATCGTATAAATTTATGACTTGCTTTGTGATTTAAATCGCAACGTACAGTCACGTACGTTTTTGTGACCGTTTTACTTGTTATCGGTTCTTTTGTGGTAATGTATTGATAAACAATGTGTGTTCTATGTGTTGAACAATCTTACTTATGATAAACTAATGTCGTTGAGATCTTGTTGGGTTTTATAACATTCAAATTCAAAATAAATGGTTGACTTTGTTTTATCCTAACTGTTTTAAGACTCAACGTTTGATTTTTAATATGTAGCTTATTCTTGTTAATTTAAGATTAATACGAAAAACGTTTAGGATAAAGATAATGTCTTATACTTAATTCAATTCCTTTTTAACGTACAAAGTTAAATCACTCATATTACACCAAGGAATAGTTAAACCATTAAATATGGCTTAAACTTTCAACTGGCTAAAGTGCGTTGTACACAAAAAGAAGAGTTGGAAAGAGATTTTACTAGAAGCAGAATGATAAACAGACAATTGACAATCGAGTATTCTAATAATATTAAAACTTGATAATAGTAGCAATATGTCATTTAACACGCAAAAAACAACGATTAGGTACGAGTAGCTAGACGTTATTATTAACGGTCTACCGTTGCTCGGAAAAACTTAAGCTATTTCAGTGTCTTTGTTGCGGTCTCGTTCTCCGACACGTGACAACATTACTTTTTCCTAGCGACATATTTTTGCGAACATACTTGAGGTCATGATTAAAATATTGTATCGGATTCACTTTTGTTTAAAATATATTAAAATAGTCGGTTTGAGGTAAAACATTTTTAGGCCTGTGCTATTTTTTCGGTACAAAAGTGTTGGCATGCTTCCCGTAGCCGACTAGAAATAGTTCCCGCGTATTGTCATTTACTAGCGACGGAATGATACTGGCTGACGGAACGCTAAGTGAATATTATATCACTATTTATTTTATATAAAAATTATAAAGAAACAATTTTATCTTTGATAGCTTAGCTAAACGTCGTGATAGTTAAAATCCAATTGAACAAAACGTGTGACAAGAAAACCATTTGAGTTGTTCCCTGTTTCTAGTTAATCAATGTATCAGCAGCACCTTTTACATAATGCGTTATGATGTCATTCAGCCAGCCGTATGGAGACGAGACCCGCTGGATGCGAGGTCACTTGTATCCTCGTTGTTAGTATAACAAATTAACGATGAAGTATTTGCTCGGAATGGTTGTATTCGCGCGAAAAAATATTTACTTTCAAATTAAATTTAGAAATTGCACAACACTGTGACGCCGAGCGCGTCACGGCCACGCCTCCTGTTGCTAACACTGTTGATTGGGCCTACTTGAGGAAAATATATATTATTTTATCTACATGTCAGTAACTCGTAAGATATTATGATTAATAACAGCTACTTATCTCAAAAGCAAAAATTATCAGATAAAAAACATTCTTATTAGTCAGTGCAATGTATGATTACTTTCGTTTGTTAATGCCATGTTATAAATAATAATACTACAGACAAATGATGTTAGAATGAGCCATGAACGCGACACGCCGATAATGCGCGCGCGAAGGATATTGTAAATTTCGCAGTGCAGCTGTGCACACTATTATGTAACTTTGCGTAGTCACGTGTACGCCTCTTCAGTAACATAAATAAAACTATAATATTCCACTGAATAAACTATTGTGGTAAAAACAGACTTCTAAATCATAATTATTATAAACAAAAATGTAAGTTTTACGTACTATAAGACGACATAAATAATGATGCTTAGTTCCAGTAAGTCGAGGTTTTCAGTTTCTAGATATATTAAGCAACGCAATAGTTTTCTACTTGCCAAAAACAGGAAAAGCAAGGAACGCAAAAAGGGTCGGAATTTATATGATATAATGAATGGTTTGTTACCGCGGGGTTTTCGTCAGGCGAAGCAACATTCACATGGACTAACAGCCCTGGTCTATGGATTCCCACTGTACATCATGCATAATGGCATTGCACAGAAATGTACAATGTCCGATAATTTAACCGAATTCTTTTTTATCTACATTTCCAATACTTATAATTAATATAGCTGAAATGAAAACTATCACGAAATAAATCAAAAACCAAATTTAATGACTTTTCCTTCCATGTACATAATACGAGTTATACCATAGACACCTTAATTGTGTACCAATATTATTATTAATAATTACTTTTTCCTTACTACAACGTAGTCCGGTTAATGTATTTATAACTTCACGCATCACACAAAATTAGTTCACATAGCGATTGTTTAAATGTAGCAAGAATTGTTCGTTCCATTAGAAATTACCATAAATTGGCTTTATGAGGGCGCGTCCTGTTGTTTAATTATAAAAAGGCACTGTCATGCGTTTTATATTCCTAGTTAGCGTAATGGAAGCAATCCTAATAATAATAATAAAAAACTTGTTAAATTGGAGGTCACGAGGTGACGTTGCAATTCTTACATTGTTGTCTTGTTACGTTAATTAATTTAATATGAATATAACTCTGTGCATTAAGAACAAATAGGCAGACAGGAAAAGTGTGTAATTTGGTTATTTAAATGTCCGTAACAGAACAAACCGTACGAGACTGACCTCGATTTGTAGTTCTTATATGTGTATACACAACTAGTGCAAACCTCTTGCTTATAACGAATAAAAACAGTCTGATTTTGCACATATGAGTTATTATTTTCTCAGTCATCCATATTGTTATAAATGCGTAAATGTACTTTGTCTGCTGTTATATTTTCATATTAAAAGTGCTGTGATTTTGATGAAATTTAATACAGACTTAGGGTGAACGCTATTTTTTGTCAAAAACTTGTTTCTAGCTTTTAAACGAAGTTCTTACAATAACACAGTGGTAACTTCTAAATTAAATACGTACGTTTTGAAAAGTTGGTTAAGAGCTAAGAAAGAACGTTAAAACTTTTTGTTACTTACGTAGCAATATAGGCGGATAAGGCTAATACTTATTTTATGAATTTGACTGCTCTTTTAGAGAGTATTTAAATCATTAGAACTAGATAAAATAAGAGATAAGAGCAAAAATAAAAAAGTAAAATTTTACGTTTATACTAATAATCGAATAATCTCCTGTACAGGGTTCAAGATATTTTGGTCTCCGACGTGATACACCGTGAAACGAACGAAACATCGAGTCCTTACCTTTCGTTTTGCGGTCGGTAGCTCATTCGGCGGCCTAAAACTATTCCTCTCTGTCTAGATTTTTACGTCGCCGTTTAGCGAGCTATCGGACGGCTTTGTAAAACTCACCTTCACCGGTGTTGCATTAGTGGTTTACAAATACGAACGACTGGTTATAAGGTGGGAAAACCTATTAGTAGCCCGATGTGATTTTATCTTACTATATTCATTTATGAGGTGTTTTTCAAAGGACAAGCCAAACAAGCCATGCGGCTCGTTATTATTAACATGAGGTTGGGGCTATAATTGACAAGAGGGTCACCGCTTTTTGAACCTCCAATATACAGGCAATTTTTATGTTGAAAATTTTATTTACGAAGGTCATCAGCTTTAAAATAACCAGCAATCCAATCACTCATAACTTAAATTAAGCAAATTGAATAAATAAAAAGGCATATTTCAAAAACGTATCAGACAAAATGGTGGTTCCATTTTAAAATAGATCCTCCCACACATATTTCTGTTGTTTAAGTAAATAAAAATAGCAGAATTGTCACAAGAAATTACAGTCAAATTCATAATCTCATTTCCGACAATAGGCGGTGACAGGTACTTATACTTCTGTATCTATGTAAAATTTCGTTAGCCTTAGCGACAATGCGAAAATCGATAGTAATTGAGATGATTTAATTACTCATAATACAAAATTAAATCAAAACTACTATATAGTTAACAGATGCTCATTTACAGAGAATTAAACAGGTATGTCGGGACGAGTTAATTCTTTTCAAACCATTTTGATGATTACCAAAAGTTATTGCAGTAAGACCGAAATTTAGGTTATGTTCATGTTGATTATGGTTATCATCTACGTAACATGACGGTGCGTAGGTAGTCACGTGTCTCTCGAGCTATAAATAAAAATTTCCTATTCTAAATTATAACAACTTCAGCTAAGTGAAAGTAAAATACAATGTATCTAGTAAAACACCATTTTAGAACACCTACCTCCCTTGGTTGGCGTTCTATGAGAGGAATGTTGAGCCCTGTACCCCAGGATCATTTCATAGTCTCCGGAATCGCGTCGTAATGGAAACTGAATTTCAATAATGTGGTCACAGGGTTGCATAAGTTTCAGGATACCGGCTACCTTTTTCTTCTTCTCTTCAATAGATACTCTTGATTTCATGTCTTCCACCAGTTTATCCTCGATTACTTGACATGCCCTGTGAAAGAAGTATTCTACCATGTCGAAAAATCTAGGATTCGCGCTGGTTGGGATGTCTTTGAGCCTGTCTGGAATATCATGGGTTGCATAGGTTCGGCAACAAACGTTTACAGCGGCAGGCACGATCCTGAGCATATTGACTCCCTCACTTTGAATGGAGTTCTTTAGTGGTGGAACGACTGTCTTAGCAAGGTTCTTTAGATGTAACATTGTCACTGATTGTTAAGTACCTAACGTCGGTTATGGTATCGGGTCGCCCTACAATTAACGTTAAAATACACTAATTCTTAGTGTAATATACAGTACTGCACTGCAGTGACGACCCGCCCCGACGAACTGTGAGTCTTTGACTATGCTTCGATGTGTGTCTCGGTATATAGTGTATTATCTATGGTGCGTATGAACTATGACAGTGTGATAATACACATCTATAGAGTATACCGAACGAACGAATGAGCAGAGCGAGTACCTAATGAATGGTGATCTACTAGTATGTTTAATCTCACTCTTATATGAGCACTGTCTAGCGTGCCTGGAATATTATCAACGTTAAAGAAGTTAAACAGATAATTTATATTAATTAATGTGTATCCATATTGAATGAATGGTTGTTGTTGCCAGTAGCCAACTTGCTGATAAATACTTTTTCTTACTTTTGAAAGCCTGTACAAAATATGTCAACAATATAATTAATCACAAAATTGTTAAGATATTGCACATTATATCTTTTCGGTACAAAATATAATTTTTAATTTTCAGCTTTAATACTAAAACTTACGCTTACTTACTTACGCTTTAAAACTACGAAAAGAAATAACTAACGGACAACGAATTGGCACCAATCAGTGACTAGCACAATTTCGTTATTAAAAAACAAAATCTGTATGTTATCAATATTTATTTTAATGTGCTAAAACGGAAGATGTCATTTAACCTTACCATCATTAAACCGTAACATAGGAAATATTTGTAGGGTGACACTTGGCAAATGTCAAGTGTTCTATTGCAGCAGTTTCAGTATTTTGTGTTATTTTTCATCATATGAGCGTCTTTGTGACCTACTGGACTTAAGTTATTATTAAATAAAATATATCGTTTAACTTAAGTGTTTCCGGTCCATTATATATCTACACATCTGTATCTGATTTTTAACGGCTAGGCCTGAATGATCAGAAACTATAAAAGAAAATAATTCATTTCTATCTTGAGTTAACTTAATAAATAACTCAATCATTTAGAAGAAACTGTAACTTCAAATAAAAAAACCTATTTTGTTATTACACAGTATTTAAAAATATTACACGTATGCAGTACTATGGCATGTACGATTTTTGAATTGAATGGTA
>DWEG01000416.1:0-11257 GCA_018245845.1 Apyrrothrix hygieia | reverse complement strand
CTAAGCATCAAGTGAGCTTGTGTTATGGTAACTGGACGGCTGATAAACTACATATATACATAGAAATATATACTTATGTAGATGTTTTTTTACACCGAGATAGAAAAAATACGTATGCTCATCACACAAATATTTAACCTGGGCGCGAATCGAACCAACGACCCCCGGCGCAGCAGTCAGTTAGTAAATTTATATGTCTGGTCACCATAGTAACCGCCTAGTTTAGGTTCATAATGTGTGCAGTTGTTCGGCAGTCAGAAAATTTATATCTGTCTGGTTACCATAGTAAATGCCTAGTTTAGGTTCAAAATGTGTGCAGTTGTTGCAAGATGTTAATATGGAATGTGGTGCACAGATGGCGCTGGTGTCGTGCGTGGTGAACTCGGGCTCGCGGCTGGCGCCGTTCCTGTTCCGCACGTACGAGTGCGGGTTCCGCGTGCGCTCCGTGTTCGCGGGCAGCTCGCGCGCGCGCGTGTGGCACGCCGTGCGCGCCTCGGCCGCCGCGCCCACCTACTTCAGCGAGTTCCGCCTGGACGGGCTGCTGCATCAGGTCGGCTGGCGTTTCTTGGCTTTAGGTTCGGCACGTGGTCTACTTGTAGGTTTCTTGTAAATGAGCTAAGATGATGATGAGCTATGATGGAGTAAAGGTTTACAATTGCTACTTTTTACAACGGTGACATTTGTAGAGACTCGTGCTATTGAATTACATGGCCATTAAATTTGAATCTAGATATAGTACTAGTATTAGGTTTGAGTTAATTTTTTTAAAGTTATAACTTTTTTTACCCCATCGGATCAAATTGTCTTATTGTATCGATTGCTCTTGGTAATACTAACGTGTTGTTGACTTAATAAACACCTGTCATATAAACGGTCGGCTAACAGTAGGTCGGTAAACGAGGTGTCTCTTATATTCTATTGAAACGAAAATTAAAACAGCCATTTTCCATTCCAGGACGGTGGTATAATGGTAAACAATCCGACGGGTGTGGGTGTCCACGAAGCTAAGCTTCTCTTCGGAGACAAGGCGCTTAAAAACGGAACGATAATATCTGTGGGCACAGGCAAGACTTTGATCAAACACCTCGACTATGAGACGTTGAGCAAATCATTGTCCAAGGAAGCTGCTGGCACCAGTTGGAAGGACAAGTTTAACAAGATACTCGATTCTGCAACGGATACTGAAGGTTTGTTAATGTACAAATGTTCAAACAACAGCGTATCTTTCATCATTTCGGAGTCCATGTATAAAATTTGTTTATTGTTCAACATAAGAACTAATCATAGACTATCAATTATCTGTGAGCCAACAACTAAAATATTCAGTTTCGTTGGGCTGTTGCTAGTTATGAAAACTTAACACCATATTTCAGATGACTACACCCGCCATCTAGTGAGTGCCTTATAAACTATTTTAAAAAAGCAAATCACGCTTGTAATCCCCGAAGAGATAGGCAGAGGAGTGTACTATTTACACTCTCATGTTTGACCAGTTACGTTATGTTTATGTAACACGATAAAAACTGTGGTGAGCCTAATGTCATACACTCGTACAAATCCAGACAGACAGTACACTCCAAACCCGAGATTTGAACCCAGGACCACTCGATCAGCAATTGCGCTCGCCACTACTTGACCAATGAGGCAGTCTGTACTATTTGATTGTACGCAAATAGTTGCATCTATTCATTTTGTTAAAAGTTGTTACAGAGATGTTTTATTGTTCCAGGTGTACATTTAGTGTTAAACGATCTGCTACCCCCCGGGAGCTACTACCGCTTCAATCCCCCGCTGATGGAGGAATGTGCCATGGATGAGATCAATCCTGAGAAATTGAACAGCATGATTGTGGACACCAACGCTTACATAAGGAGAAATCAGCATAAATTCGAGCAGGCCGCGGCCATGCTGGTCCGGGAGAGGTCGCTAGTTCAGCGATTAAGTGACTACGTCCAGCACAAGAGCCTTCTCATGGGCCTCACTGAGATCAACTGACGGCGCGCCCGGCACGGTCCAAGTGAAGATGGACAAGTGCCGTGAACATGACAACGACCAGCTTTACTTGGAATGTGTTGTGCAAGTGTTTGTTGATGGACTAGCTTTAGACGGTATGTGTGACTTACAATTAGTTATAAGTTTTGGACCAGCTAAGAATGAACCTGGCTATAGAGTGCAGATTAGTGGTTCCAGCTTAAATAGAAACAGTCGTGTATGCTGTGACAGAGTCCTGATGGATCAACTTAAGTTGGACATGTAACCATATAGCATATCTCTTGGCACTGCATCAAACTGTGACATAATTATAGGAAACACTAGATACAATTTCTTTAAAATATTGTACTTCATAATGTTATAAAATTATCTTCCTCTTTAAATGCTCTAAGCTTCAGCTGTTATATAAAGTAGAACAATGTTGTTTAAAATAACACAAAATAACGTTTTTGAAGGCATGCTAAAATATTAATTCATAATACGAGGTAGGTAGTACTAAGTCAAATTAAAAATGAAACCATATTGTCATTCTGCGGCTTTCGCTATTGATCACAAACTTTTGACTTTGGAAATATGAAGCCAAGTGATTAAAGCTAAGCTCGTATGTAAGCTTTAGGTTATAAATACATTTAATAATCAGGATTACTTAGCAATATTAATTAAAAGGTAACCTTAGTTGAAGTTTCAATGGATATTATATACTCAAAGAAAATGTGTGATACATAAAATTATATATTAATTGCAAACGGTGTATGAAATGCGTTTTAAAAACGAAAATATCTCCACTTATTTTATTTATCTGATTTTACAAGTGTATAGAGTTTATCTGCTATTTGTTAAAAGCTTAATACTCGGATAATAATTTATTAGGGAGTAAGATTCTGAATTTAACACATTATTTTTATTTTACTTTAACATAGTTTATAGTACATAGTGGTCATATAAATGTAGAAATGTGAGATTTAAATACTTTATCGAATACAAGCATTAAATATTTATGTTCTATGGATATATGTAGTTAGATAGTGTTACAATTCAGCCAAGTGAGAAAATACATAAGTATACTTATATAGTCACATCATATATTTAATATCAGACTTCCCATAGTCTAGTGTTGCAAGCAGCTTGTAATTTTTATGTAGGTAATTCAAATTTCGAATTAATGAAAACATCTGAAACGTTTATTATTAAATCGTCTAATATAATATTACATTAAATCAATTAAATACATCACAGTCTGTGATAACTTCGTTTACTTGTTATTAATTATATTACAGTATATATTTCTGTTATAATATATTTATGTTATTGTCAGGTACTATTGGATTTTTTAAACTAAGATTTTCTAATAAATTTTTAGTAGTGGCTTGGAGCCTGGACTTGTGCCTGGTGTATGGCAATAGACTCACCCCCTATTCCATAATGAAATGTGGGGTGTACTACACTCCTCTGCCTACCTCTTCCGGGATTACAGGCGCAATGTTACGTTTTTTTTATTTCTGTTATATATATAATTCTATAGTGTAGATTGTTGTTTGCATTTGTCCATTAAAAGACATAAGGATTGTTACAAAATTTTAATTAAGTAATTTTATTTGTTCTTATAAACAACACTGCATTTGTTAATTATTTTAATAATTAAATGACTATTAAAATCATTTACAAATCATGAATGACACTTCTGTATTTTTGACTGAAAGTCGCCATAATTTTTAATATGGGCAACATTATGCCTTTTGCCTTACAATTTGTCATGTTTTTGTCAAGAATTCGCCTACTTAAGCTTTTTATGTAATTGCCATCTTCTCACTTGTATATTAGACGAAACCATTTTTCATCAGTCTCTAGCTAAAGTCGGGAAACGTACAGAGTTATCATATACTTGTCAAATCTTACTTCAAATCTTATACTGACAATCTAATAAAAAAACGATCTTAAGAAACCATTTCTGTAATTTAATCGCTACCTTATTGTAGTGTCTATGGTTTTTCTTATCTGATTAATTTCAAAAACAACCTTGTATTAACTCTTAATGTCTAATGGCGTAATATTTTAACTTCCCATACTTTTCTGCTTGAAGTATAAATGAAACATAAACGAGAAAGATAATATATATTGTTGTATTCTAGTCATTTGTAATTTATTAGACAAATAAAATTCAATACAGGCTTAAATATGCAGTTTTATTGAAAAAGCGTCACTTTCAAGAAGGGAGAGCGTATTTTAAGCAGTTACCAACACGGGACATCAGTTGACAATGGGTACGATGTCTTGTTACGGCAACCGGACATTCAAAGGATTTGGAAGTTGCTGTATCTCGCAGAAGCTAACTAGATTTCTCGCTAGGATAATGTAATGGTGAGATATTGACGACTCGAAGGTGAGAACATTAGGTGTAGTCAGACCGCGAAGGACGCGCATTCCTGTCAAATGTTCATATTTAAAAATATAAAATGTTCACTGTTAATTCTTGGTGGCCTTTTTTCGAAGTGAAACTTCTTTATCGGCGTTGGAAAAAAAATATTTTCGGTTACGTCTTATTTTTCCGTTACGCGCCATCTTTTATCTAATTAAGACAAGTAGCGCCATTGTTTTAGCGCCATTAAAGGTATTACTTTATTTTAATTTATGTTATTACAAAAGTTCAGGATTGGTTCTTAAGAAAAGCTTGAAAGGGGACGAATATTCTAGAACCACGGTCATGACATAAGATTGTATAACGGTACCTGTACTTTCACTTCTGTGGTAGTTCGACCGCAATGACTTGATCGTTTGTAGGTTGTTTTACAATCTTATTGCACATTACTTATTATTTAATGATATATTTAGATATTTTTGATAAACAGCAGGCAGTTTATTTAGAGTAAACTGTATATAATTCGTTTTAAATAATGAGGACAGTCTTTCCACATAAAAAAACCAAGGACCTTCATAAAAGAGCTATGAGAATAATTCGAGTATATTTTATGTACAGTTTTACCGGTATTGTAAATGTTATGGGAAATATAGCATCCAGTACTGAAATTTGAAATTAATTAATTTGTAAGTAGGAAATCATTTCACGCCAACAAATCAAATTTAAATGTATGCTAAAGAAACCGACGTAACCTATTTAAAATTGCACAAAAAATCACCTATTGTTTAACTGTCTGTTGTATTAGACAATATTTAGTCTCAAAAAGATAAAGTGGGTCATTAGAAATCATTAGTATTCCAAGCCGACTTTCCCACCCTTCCACATAAACAGTTTTGTAACCGGTACTCTGGCGAGTGCACGTACGTACAGGTGTCAAATTAGTGTCTAACGTGTGTTTAGAAAAAAAAGAACAATTTGACAGTTATTATTTTGGAGGGAAGCTTCAGCTGATAAAATGAATAAGTGCTCAAAGTTTTTAATGTTAATGGTAAGTAGGTTTATTAAAATTTTGCCAAGTCGTATTCATTGCAGCCTTGTTGAGTGTTGTCGGGCTACTTTCTCAGGTGAAGGATACTATCGGGCGTTACTTAACTATGTATGATTCAATATGATGTTTATGAATGGTTTGAATTTGTATTTTTTTTCTGAAATAACGTATTTATGTTCGGTAAACGTTTATTGGCTAAAGTTGACGTTACAAAACGATTCATTTGAAATACCTATCTTGTACATCAGCTTTTGTAGCTTCAACTGACACCACAAGTTAAAGTAATAGACTACTCTAGTAATTGTTATTATTTTTAAAAACAGTCAAACGCAAAGCGATATCTTAAATAATTTAACGGATTAAATGAGTTGAAATAGGAAGTCAAACTGGTGAAAACTACGTTGCCGGAAGTCGTAACATAAAAATACTATTTCTTGTTTCGTATATAAATACTTTTTTTTTCAAATAGCTAATTTAATCATTATAAAGTGTAATAAAAATAGTGTTTAAAAATACTATAAACAATATAATAAATTTTATTGTTATATACAACTAGATGCACATTGAAAGTATAACGGCAATAGTTTTTGGTGCATATTATATAACGCGCAGTACTTTATTTAAAACCTAATATCACGCCTGTAATCGCCGAAGAGGTAGGAAGAGGAGTTTAGTACACTTCCACGTTTCTCCAGTTACATTTAGGTCCCATTATGGAATAGGTGCTCAATCCATTGCAATACACCGGGCACAAATCCAGTCTCCAAGTCACTACTACAAATTTCTAGAAAATCTAAGTTGGACAAATCCAATAGTACCTGACCCGAGATTTGAACTCAGGGCCTCTCGACCGGCAGTCGCGCTTACAACCAACACGACCTACGAGGCAGAACTTCATTTAGCTAAATTATATCTATAAATCTAAATATGACAAAGTTAAACGAATGCTTTTTATGTAGTTAGTACCTCGCTATTACGTCATCATGTAGCGAGGTTCCTAGTTAATATTTGCGATTTACATCAAGGTCGGGGAAGTCCTACAGATTGTTATAAAGACAATTTAATTCTAGCTCATTGTGTTCCTGAGTATCGTGATCACAGCCGAGTCGACCATACCCCAGCCGCGAGCGCCCAACTTCCAATACTTTGAAAGGTAAACGCTAATTTTATTATGTGCAGTGTACATATAAGTTAATAATAATAATACAACAGTATAATTATACAAAAACATGAAAAAGGAAGGAACAGTTGGTACAACTTGTTTCCCTAACATATTGATACAGATAAAATAAAAGTGTTTGGAATTTTTATTTCAACATGTTTGCTCAAAACTCTGTTAACAAAATTTGGTGTAATCATAGCTTATTGTCGGTTATCGTCGTTTTCGATATAGGATGTTTTTACGGCGGGATAAACTTTTATTTCAAAAACTGGAGAGCGAAAAAAACTTCATACATCGACGACTAGGTAATATAAGTGTAATTTGTTTCATGGACACAGCTCAAACGATTATAGGTTGGAAGATTATTGGATCAAAAAACAACTAATACACTGTTTTAACTTGAGAAAAATGTAAACTTACGCCTTTTTTGATATACACAACTACTAAGACCACATATAACTATGGCAACACACTATGAACACGCAATGTTTGCGGGGTAATAATAATAGGTTTTTAGAAACATCTTTATTTTAATGACATGTTTTCTAATATTATTGCATATATTATAATATAACTCTACATTATAGAAATATATATATATGCGCGCAATTTTTCCTAATTAATAAATTTCTTCTAGGCCAAAATACCGCTATCCGTATTACGACGAGGACGGCAAAGGCAAGCTTCTGTACGGATACGGCGGACCTGAACTATACCAATACAAGTCTTATTCTCCGCTAGAAGGAATTCATTAAATGAACGTTATCAATAGTTTTTGTAAATATATTTTTGATATATATAGTCTGTTATAATGGTCTACATGGTTGAGAGTTGTAGAAGATGAACTGGTGTGGACAACCTTGGGAGAGGCAGATGGCGAGTAGCGATGGCTAATATGATGATGATATTTTAAATAATTCGACAAGGTTATATTGAATAGAGTTTGAATTATGAAATTTAAATTCTTTGGCTTTAGTGCAACAATTTTTCAAATCAATGATTTAGAAAACTTACCTAAAGGATTTCTCAAAAAAGTGTAATCGATTATATACTTGTATAATAAAATAAAATGTGTTTGCTTAAAAAATTCCTATTGGTTCGTTATCTTTTTTAATTTTACTTTTATGGCAACATTTGTCAGCTACATTGTGCCAATGACAAAGATAGTTTACTTATAGCTGTTATAATAGCATAAGTATGAAGATATTAAATATTAAAATATTAAGTAAATTTCTAGTTTTTCTTCAATAAAAATTTGGCAAATAAATACCGATACATTGTTTCATTTTACATCTACGTTCATCAACAAAATAATTGACAGAACATGATATAATATTCTTCTTCTCGTTGTAAAAGGAGATCCGTATCTAGCAGTAGAACGATAAAAGGATTAGGCTATGATGAAACACAAAAATGAACATTTATTTTTTATTATGAAAAGTTTAATAGCTACATTTTAACTATTGTATGTCTGTCTCGTTTCAAGTTGAACTATCGCATTATTTAAAAATTGGTGGAATCGAACTGTAACCGGTGAAACGTGGGATTGTATTACACTCTTCTGTCTACCTCTTCGGGGATTACAAGCGTGATGTTAGGCATGATGGAATGAAATTGACTTGTTCATTGTTCCTGTGGTAAGTTGATACAACCGCTTAGTTGGGATTGTAGGTTTGATTCCCACCAAATGTAATATTTGTATAATGAGAACGCCTTGTTTTAAATTGTTCGACCTATGGATAAAACTTATGTAGAAATTCACATATGTATTTTAGTACGCAACATCACGCCTGTAATTCCCGAAGAGGTAGGCAGATTAGTCTAATACACTCCCACGTTTCATCAGTTACGTTTACGTCCCGATATGGAATAGATGGTGAGTCTATTGCCATACACCGGGCACAAATACAGGCTTCGAGCCGCTACTAGAAATTCTAATTTTAGAAAAATCCAATAGTACTGGACCCGGGATTAGAACCCAGGACCTCTCGATCGGCAGTTGCGCTTGCAACCAACACGACCAACGAGTCAATCAATGTATCTTATTAGCTGTCTGGTTACGATAGCACAGGCTTTGCCTAGCTGAGGGTCAGACGGCCGTGACAATTGAGTTAACCAAACTACGGAATGCTGCTTTTAAGTAACATAATACGTTTCTCATAACATCACGCCTGTATTTCTACGAAATAAGCCTGTTATAATACACCGGCACAGATCCAAACACCGTACTACAAGTTTGAAAATCCCAATAATACTTTGCCCGAACCGGGGATCGAACTCGGGACCTGTTTATCAGCAGTCGCGACTACGACTAAACCAACGAGTCAACACATTTTTATTTATACACTTCATGTGATGTGTTCGACATTGAGACGCGGAAGTTTTCATTAAGACTATGAATTATTATGACTTTTCCTGCTGTTTTCAAAGTAGATATATCATGGTAAGAAGCTGTTTTAAATCTCACTGGTTCGTTTATGTTAATGAAACAAAACAACAATAGTTTAGAATTATTAAATGATTTTATAATAAATCCCAAAGTACTAAAATGAGGGGACGAAACATTTAGTAGTAAATGACACATATACAAAACGTTACGTTTTGTATATGTGTCATTAATTTCCTTACTTATTAATCATATACAAAACGATACGTTTTGTATATGTGTCACACACACACAAACGTAACACATATACAAACATTGTTATATTCAAAAGCACATATGTATGTGTAGCTCTATTCATTTGTATTAACAAGTTTGAAGCCATCGTCAGAATGGTCGTTTCGTTTCAGTTAAGGCGTAGTACTTATGCCAATTTTATCGATTTTTTAAAAACATATTTCAAGGCTATGTCTTTTAATACGTCAAGTTCGTAGTCGAATTACTAATGTATCCTGACGGTATTATGATCCTTTTTGCGCTTTTAAGAGTATTAATTTCGTATTTCGCGCCTGTAATCACCGAAGAGGTAGGCAGAGGAATGTACTACACTCTAACGCTTCACCAGTTATGTTTACGTCCCATTATGAAATAGATGGTGAGTCTATTGCCATTTACCAGGCACAAATCCTGACTCCGAGCCATCACTAGAAATTCTAATTTTAGAAAAATTCAATAGTATTCGACCTGAGAGTTGAACTCAGGACCTCTCGATTGACCGTCACGGTTACGATCAACACGACCACCGAGGAAGTATTAATTTCCTTACTTATTAATCATACGGATAAGGATCCTACTGCATCAGTACTTACGCAAATAAATGATTTGAAAATATTTAAACGTCGTTTTTCCACACAGATATGTCTGCGGGGTGGAATTCTTTACATTAAGTGAAAAAAAATATCTTTGAACATTGTAATAAATAATTGTAACATTTGTATTTAAAGAAAAGGAGTTATCCTGAGCTGAAGGCCGGGCCAAGGCAGACTGCAGCGACCTCGACAAAGAAAGCTTTGTTTGCATATAAACAGGTTATTGCATATGTTCTTTATTTCCCTTACAAAAATTAATCGGCAGTAGCTAGTAAAATTTATTCAGTGATTTAAGTAACAACGTACAAGTATAACGAGAAAATTGTGTTTAAATTTTCATGTTACTGTGTAGTTTTGTAACGAGTTTGGTATTACGTGCTAGAGTAATGTAATGTAAATAGTTATTTTCCTTCATTCGAGGATCACGTATACACCTTAACAGCAAATTATGCGTTAGAACCTTGAAACTGGTTAACACTGCAAACAAAACATATTTGTACGCAAATACTAGATTTTCATTATTTACGTTTATCTAAACGTATTCCGACTTGGATCATTCGTGTGTGAAGTCATAACTAGCGCCTTATTAAAAAAAATGTTACGATTAAGCATTATCATATTGGCAGCATTGTATTGTTGCGAGTGTGTGTTCGTTACTTCGAGTTTTTGGGCACCCTTATTCAACCCCAGGATATTGAACTATCGAGTCGATGTACCTTTCAACCCCGACGCTGGCAAAAATGCTAGGGAGGAATATATTAAAAATAATGGCCTTAGAGGGGAGAAACTTATTGCCAACCTGGGCAATGGAAACGGACCAAGTGATGTACATAAGGTAATATTTTGAACGTAATTCACTAAAACAGATTATTTATATGACTATATCAATTTTATTTTAAGCAAAAGTATGGAAACAAAATTAATTCATTTTATAAATATTCATAAAACAACTATATTGTAATATTTTGTACTTACGTTTAATTTAATAAGAACTGAAGCACACCCGATTTTTTGGCTTTTAGATAATTAAGTATATTCTTTTTTATTTTACAGGATAATGAAGATATAAAATTCTATTACACTTATTCTGGTGCCAATAATGATAATAAGTTGGATTATCATTTCAAATAAGTTGTGATTTATTGTTTAAAAACGATTAACTTTTCAGTGACTTTTGACTCTGACAGTGTTATCATAATGCATAATGATAATACTGCAAAAATTCAATGGAGCATCAAAGAGCAGAATTAGAAGAAATGTTAAAAACAACAATTATATCTTCACGCCAGGTCCCTTACGGGGTAGGCAGAGAGAACTGAGTGCCAAATATCTATCCTTACAGACTTGCCGCGCTTCTTCTATATTCATCCCCCTCTTCATACATACACGCCGGTTTCGGAGACTTCTGACCCCCCCATCAGCCAGTACCCGGCTTATTTGATCCAGA
>DWEG01000415.1:0-11258 GCA_018245845.1 Apyrrothrix hygieia | reverse complement strand
TGAAATATGGGAGTGTACTACAGTCCTCTGCCTACCTCTTCGGGGATTACAGGCGTGATGATACGTTATTTTCTATGTGGCATTTGCAGTTCAGATTCACCATGAAGATCCATGCAGCCGCGGTCGCGTGTGCGTCCAGGTGCTACGACGACCGGACGCCTCTGCCATCGTTCCGACACTACCTATACTTCCTCTTCGCGCCCACGCTCATATATAAAGACGAATATCCCAGGTATGTTTTTGAATCTTAGCGTCAATTTGAATCGGTTGTTTAAATGTTTCAAGTTCACTGAACAATTGAGAAGAGCTTTAGCATTAGTATATTAGAATAGCAAAATATGAGAAATCATAAGGGCATTACCATCAGCTTACATTTATTTAAAAATTTTAAATAGATGCTTACTTACTATTAACGTATTAATAAAGTCATGTATATAGGGTTATATACAATAGAGTTGTGTATAATAGGGTTATGTGCAAGAAATCAATTTCGAAATAAAAACGGAACAAAATTAATCGATTCCATAGCGTATTATTACAAATATATATGTACATATAATCAGCCAGAATTCATAAAAAATGGTAATCTGCTTTAAAAATTTATAATAAGGATACTCTGTTCAATCTCGACCTAACGATACCCAAGTTGTATACAAAACAGGAAAAATAAAGTAATTTTCTTGGGAATGAAGGGCTTGGTTGGTTGCATTAAAACGAACCCTATTCGCTACACCCTAAATTGGGTCGAATTGATGGACCCAGTATTACTTGCTGGCTATAACACTAAACCTCCATAAGCCCGATGTCGTCGAAGGCCAAACACAATTTTATTTTTAAATAGCTTAAGCCACTTTTATGTATATGGCAACATAGTCAATATTCAGAGAATATTCAAATCGTGATGGGTTATCAAAAACGTGAGGGCACCAGTCAATTAGTATTTTATTTACAAGTTTTCTGTAGTCCCATCATCCCGTACTCGCAAGGTATAGTAGTTATTCTATCAACGTAACATCACGCCTGTAATCTCCGAAGAGGTAGGCAGAGGAGTGTAGTACCTACACTCCCACGTTTCACAAGTTACGTTTACGTCCCACTATGGAATAGGTGGTGAGTCTATTGCCATACACCGGGCACAAATTCAGACTCCGAGCCACCACTAGAAATTCTAGTTTTTAGAAAAATCCAATAGTACTCGACCCGGGATTTGAACTCGGGACATCTCGATCGGCAGTTGCAAATGCAACCAACACGACCAACGAGCCATTCGTAATTCTATCAAATGGAATACAATAGACCTAAGTCAACTGAATATATGTGAAGGAAGAGTTACAGAATGAATTAAAGCTGAAAGAAGTCGTTATTTACGGAAATAAATTGCGGAAACAACGTTAGCGCTCGTATTTCTACCGCTAAGTAGCAGCAGTTATTTTATAGTCTTTTGGACACGATAGTCATTTCAATATAGTAATACCTTACATGCAAACACGTATGTATGAGAGATTCCAAAGGTCCAGTCGTATTGGTGATTCTATACATAAAAACAGTACAAAAAATTCGACAACGAGGCAGTCGAAAACAAATTCATACTTACCTGTTTGTTATCTCTTTTTTACTATATAGATTTGATTAGCATTTTATTACTGTACCATTAGCATAGTTTACGTGAGATTTGATATCAAACTCTCCGACAAACCAATAGCGAATTTACAACACACAGGGCGCAAGCCGTTTCGCGGAAGGGACGATACAGATTTTAATCTTATCCTCTCTAAACCAAATATTTTCTGTGTACCGAATATCATTCGTTTATATTACCCTCTCCGCAATCATACCAATGATAACAAACACTATGTGAAATATTATGAAGGGTTAAATTATATTTATAGTTTAATAATATATTGACGATATGGATAACAATCGTATCAAAATATTGTGATATTTATTGATTTTCACAAATAATTTACATAGAATTAATTTAAGTATATAAATCATTAGAAGCAAACTTTGTTATTTTTCATTTAATATCTACTTAATTGTCTTTATGTTACAGTTCAAATTTTTTTTAAATAATGGATTTAACAGTATTCGAAATACTAATGCAAAAACATGTGTATTTTACTCACATAATTTATTGTTTATTTCTAGAACAAAGAAAATAAAATGGATTCTAGTGCTATTCCACTTTTTAGAAGTCGGAGCAATTATATTATACAATAGTTTCCTGTGGGAACGTTTCATCTTGCCTTTGTGGTCCGATTATGGAAAGGAACCTCAGGTAAATATTTTCGCATATTGTAACTTTTGCTTTTCTTTATCTTTTATACAAAACGCGTGCCTTACGTTTTCTGACAAATACTCAAATGGACATTCCTTATGTTACTACCGTGATGCGATAGAATTTAGATAATGTTTACTGCTATCCATTGGAATGGAATGCTTTACGACAGTACCTAATACATTGTTTTTGTACTCGTAGGATATCAATTTGTTGACGTTTTTTTATAAATTTACTTGATAATAACTGTAACGAAACGCTGTATGAAAAATAATCCAGGTTCTGTGAATTTCCAGGTGGAAGCTGGAAGCGTGGTCCGAGGGATGTTCTCTTGTGTGTTGCCAGGAGTTATATCATTCTTATGCGGATTCTATTGTGTTCTGCACGCTTGGCACAACGCGTTTGCAGAAATGCTCAAATTTGGAGATCGACTTTTTTATGAGGTACCTACTAGGGACCTGACAGAAGTTGTCCTATCCAAACGTTGCCGTTTTTTCAATTTGTATTTTTTTATTTTCTTACATTTTGGCGTTGAAGTGTAATTTTGTTATTACGTGTTTCGAAATGCGAAAAATCTTAGAATAAAATTTCGTCAAATGTATTAGTATCGGTAGTTTGGGATTTGCGTTGAGGTATCATTGACGCCAAAACGTCTTCCTCTTTATAGCTTTAGTATAGATTTTATTTATTTATTTTTCCTTTGTGCCCGCTGTATGGCAATAGTCTCGTGGGGCGTAAATGTAATTGGTGAAACGTGGGAGAGTACTACACTACTGTGCCTACCTCTTCGGCGAATACAGGAGTAATATTACGTTTTTTTACTCACTTGCAAATTCCAATTTCTGCCAGTCGACCCACACCATGTTAATAAGATAAGTTAAGTAACATTAATGAAAAATTTGTTTTTTATTCTCTTTCTTAACATACAGCCACCGGTTGATCTATTATAAAGTGGATTCCGAGATAGCTTACCGATTGAGACACCTATTCAGCATCAAGGGCTTTACGTACTTCGAGTGTTTAAACTCAGTGAACGATTATTATTAATTTGAACTAATAATGTTAATTTATTGGTCTTTTGCGTATACGTAGCAGCTCACTTTCATAACTTGTAATGACTTTCCAGTTTGGGGAAACGTCTGCCGCGAAACGGGACCTATTTTACATTCTATACTTCAAAGAGTTCTTTATGCCGTCTTCGCTTGTCTACTCCAAGAATTTTTGGCTGATTTCACATTCTCCGCAAACCTAATTAGCCACTGAGCCATATATTCCCAAAATTTCACTGAAGTAGATGGATTACAACCAAAGCCCTTAACATGCGATGGCACGTATAGTGGGTTGCAGCCCACTAATACGAGCACAAGGCACATTAAATCAGGCTGATGAATTAATTACATAAATACCACAATGTAGTCCTATATATTGCAAACTTTAAGCAATTACTCCACCAAAAATTGTTATTGTGAAATGCACTGTACTTAATTAATAATCAAAATAATTTGATAACCTGCATTTGTATATACCTGAAATACTGCTTTAACATTTGTAAATCTCAGTGTTTCTTTGTGCCCGATGTATGACAATAGGCTCATCTCCTATTACATGGCACATATGACAATCGGTGAAAAGTGGGAGAACTATACTTCTCTACCTACCCCTTTGAAGAAATACAGGCGTGATATTTAGTTCTTTTTCAGGATTGGTGGACAACATCCCAGTTCTCCAGATACTACCGCGCGTGGAATCGGGTTGTGCATTCGTGGTTACGAAATCACATCTACAAGCCAATTGCGCCATACGCTGGTCGCGCTCTGTCTACTTTCTTGGTTTTCTTTGTAAGTTCATTTTAAATTGTTGAACTCTATTGTTGTTGTTGTCTGTTTTTGTTTCTCTCATCGCCACTGGCGACCCTTGTTCGTATTTTTCCGATTTGATACAAAAGTTACCTTTCAAGAGTTTTTATTAATTAAGATTATATAAATCAGATATTTATTTCAAACTGATCATTATATTTAATCCTCCAAATAGTATTACCTACTTGAATCATCATTCGAATTGAAACAGAACATTACAAACCACAAAATTGACGCATCATTAAGTAGTCCGACAAAACCATGTTTCTCAATGTATCTTGTTTATTTCTATCGTTTTTCATTCGTCATTGATCATTATAGTGTCTAGACGGACAATGTCGAACGTGGTTTTTGCAGACATGAAATCACGTTAGATTTCTTTGTACAATACTATTCAATTCACATGCATTCTGTAAAAAGGTCTAAATAAAAACATGAAAAGTTCAATGAAAAATTTCGATGCAATCATTTTATATTTGTAATTATTTTCAATAATAATTTACAGCACTCTAAAACATTTTATTGTGACTTGTTCAAACAAATTAATTATTCATGCAATATAATTACCATCCTTCTACACAACTATTCAGCCATGTCAATTTTTGAATGTTCACGTAGGTTATACGTTTTTCTATAGGAAAGTAAGTAACAACAATATACATTTGTAAGGAACACAGAAAAGGGTTTGTGTTGTACCTACCGCTACACCTAATTAATATTCGACCTGAACTAAGCTCTTAATTCAATTTTAACGAGGTCAATAGCCGGTTTATGGTGGCCCATGTCGTTAACGTAAATTAGCTCGAATGACTGTTTTTGGCTCTCCGCAGTGTCTATAGGTATACCTGGTCTGATTTACGACAAGGAAAAATTACGACTAGACTATCTGAAGCAATATAAATACCTGAATAGATACAGGTTATAGACATTTTTCGGGGCACCTACCACGCTACTGCAATGCGGGTTCGTGCCGTGGGAACCAATCCTTGAAGTACCTGTATCAAGTAGCTATTAACCAATCTCCATCTCAACTTCTAACATAAAACTCTGATGAATATTTTCGGTCAAGAGGCCTAAACAGTCCGGTCAAAAAAAATTAAAAGAAAATGTTTTGTTCTTCGATAATTAATCGCTCCCCTTAAGCCATAGGTATACTTAAGACCCGAACTCTCTTACCAGATGACTGTTACCTATTTGAAACCCCATTAGGCACCTATCTACTCACACTTATATTTCGTACAGGCGATTACTCACATATTCTTATAGTTCTTATTATTTAACATATGAAGTTATGATTTATGTCATGTCACTATTTTTAACGTAATAATAGTGATAGAATTCCATTACCCTACGTAATCCAAAATACTTTTTAAATAATATAAAATTTATTTTTATGTATAGATTTCATCTGTGGCCCACGAGATGATACTGGCGTTATCATTTGGGTTCTTCTATCCGGTACTCTTGATAGAATTCGGGATTTTAGGACTCCTGTTGCTGCCTCTTACTGCCCAAAGTGGACTACGCTTCCCAAATGCATTCAATCTGTTTATGTGGCTGACATTCTTTATAGGGAATGGTAAGTTATTTATTCAGATATGTTACATACGTCTTAAACCGCGCAAAATCAACCTCATTACACTTCGTATAAGAATAAATGTAAATGGTCGAACCAAGGATATTGTAAGATGGCATAGTTCCACTGAACAATGATCCCAAAGTTACTGGAACGTGGACAGCGCCTAAACAATGATCCTGATGGTGGTATACATTTGGGTATACTCCATCTGTTCGATACTAAATTCACCACTTCTTCAATGCAAAAAATTCACATCTATCAGTTAACTGCAATTAGATGACTGCTCTGCATGTCAAGTATATGCGGATATAGCAGGTATATGCGTAAAAATGCAAACAGAAATCTAATCACCGTTTGTACGGTAAATTCTGAGTCAGTTGATGAACATACATCGCCTATATGTATCCATCATATATACTCTATTTGCTATCGTTCATTATTCCTCTGCAACATAGCTTGAATTAAAACAGTAGGTATTGTTCCTTTATCATAGTTAGCGAAACAATAATTTAGTTGATTTAATAATATCATAACAGCAATGGCTTATGCTCATGCGTTCGACCAAAGCAAGGAAAACAAACATTCAATAATAATGTAACGCAGAAATAGATACATTTGCGAAATACATAGGTAGTTATGCGTTTACTCAATTATTTCAACACTACTTTTTACCTGTTAGTCATACCTTCTCATACGCATTAGATTATCTTAACCTAATGACTCATTGGGGACACATTACAACTGGCCAGTTAAACAGCTTTAAAAACGGTCTAACCATTACAACGCAAATAAAAAAACTAGTCAAAAGCACATTAAACTACTCTAAAATATTGATTACATATAAGTTCCTTGTTTTTACGTAACATTTTAATGCACGAATATTTCATATTTTGTTCTAACTTTTACTTACAGGACTTCTGTGGAGTTTATATGCGATGGAGTATTTCGCACGCAAAAACTGTCCGCCATCCGAAAATGACAGCTTTTTCATACCAAAGTCTTGGTCGTGTCCAGAAATTGTTCTAAAGCCAAATTGGACTTTTGAAAATCCATTTGATGTAATTTACTCAAGTAAAGCTCTATAGAAAGATTGGATTGTAAACACGAGTTTTAGCAAAGAATCGTAATAAATATTTAAGATTGGTCTAAATTAAAGATAAATGAACAGAGATAGACATTAAAGTTGAAACAGACAAAAGACTGTTACATTACATTTTTTTCTGTACTTATGTATCTATCATTATACTAGTTTTAATACTCAATATATGTAAATTTTATGAAATTCATGCTCTTTTTAATTGTTAATTCCAGGATGGAAAAAAAAAATAAACAAGTGTACTAAAAATTTATTTTTATTGCAAAAAGTATTTCAGTTTACATACATAGAAATAAATCTTGACGAAAGCATACAAAGTGAATAAAGTTGATATTGTAACATGTGTATTTTGGTACCAATAATAAGAGGCAGAGTATAATCTTACTTATATTATCATTAAACGTTTCACAATGGCATCTGTGGATTGGATATTTATACCGTAATTAATATATATAATATAATTATGTCGTTATCACTAAAACATCTATGGCCATATACTACTTAGCATATGAAGTAAATATTTTTAAAATACAATAATTGAAATATAACACTATGGGTAAAAGTTGTATAAAAATTGTAACACTTATCAAGTACCTTCATTTATAGATATAATTGTCAATGATAAATCTCAAAACTATGAAAGGAATGTGAACACCCAAAAAAAATGACATTTGTCCAATAACATCAAAGAAAATTTACAAGTAACTTAAAAATATAACAAAAGCATGTGAAGTTTTCCCTATTTGAATATAATATTTATTTTAACTACAATTTGATAATCGTAATATGAAAAATGTTATAAATCATCATTCAAGAGTATGACACACACCAGTTAAACACTCTTATACATAATTCAACTCTTCAATTGTAGAACAGAATCTCCATAATCTTCACAGCCTTACTGACTAAATCCTATTTACTATGGAATTCAGTTATCTAAAATTTGTGAATAATAATTAGACAGTGTTAATTGATAAAATTGCTCATAATATAAAAATTCGTGTACCTTATAATATAAAATTCAAATAGACATCTTGGTTCAGGGGAGTCTGTATCGTTTTTTAGACAGCGGGAGTGCGATCCAAGTCTTTGAACAAAGAGTTTGACATCCTAAAAAGAAAATCAATAAATCAATATTTCGATTTCAGTGACATTCATTTTTAATAATACAATACATGCCCATTCAAATAATAAGATGTACATACACACACGCACACTCACGACACAAAGTACAATTATTATGATAACTATGTTCCACAATATTTCCAAAATTTAAACATAACTGGTGAAATATAGGAGTGTACTACACTCCTATGCCTACCTCTTCGGGGATTACAGGCGTGATGTTACGTTTACATTCCACAATAATAGAGAATTGGCAGTGATACAATAGTAGGAACTTGGTTATAATGTAATATTAGACGTATATTTTAACAATTATTACACTATTTGTGTTGTCTGTGTCTCTTTTCAATCGACATGAGTCACATTGAAAATTGAAACAAAAAACTGTACATTCAACAAATCCCACATACTCACTTGCTTATCATGTGTTTATAGATGTAATGTGGTATGATTGTAATGTTTACAACAGAGGAGCTCTCATCAATGACCTTTGATATGTCCTTATCTTTCATGCCCACAACATTTATAGTGTTCACTTCGAGTAACTGATGTTCGATAAGCACTCCATTCCGTGCAGCTGATGAATCCTTAACCAAGCCAACAATTTCTCCATTTTTGAATTGAAATCCAACATGTCCAAGGGAGTCTTTATGCAGAGTAATGGTTCTTTCGAAGGGTCTGAAAAAAAAAAAAAAAATCAACACAATTTCTTTACATGATAGAACATGGTGTTTATAACACACAAGCTATTACAAATTACTTTTGTCTAATTCATTTCAGTTATCAACCTCTCTAATTTTCTAATTTTTAATTCTAAATTCTCTAATTTTCTCTAATTCATCAGTTATCAACCAATACAATACATCAGTAATACTATACCAAGACTATCACTACAGACCACACAGCAATGTTTTTAATATAACAGGATACTATTACTTTAATAATTAATATTAAAAGTTGGAGAAATCTATATAGTCACATGGTAACATTCTAAATGTTTTCATTAAATTAAAGAATATTGAACCAATAAGTTATCCTTGCACTGTTCTAACATTAACTCAACATATTCATCCCACCCTTTTTTATACAACGTAATGCAACATCATATATGTAATCCTCGTAGAGGTAGGCTGAGGAGTGTAGTACACTCCCACATTTCACCAGTTTTAATTTTAGAAAAATCCAATAGTACTTGACCCGGGACTCAAAGCCAGGACCTCTCGACCCACAGTCGCGCTTGCAACCACACGACCAATTTATAAAATGTTTATACAACTTTTGTATACAATTTATCGAAATACAAAAATTTATGCTTTTTCAATTGCAATGCAAAAAAATCATTAGTATATAATACCACCATACCACACCACCATAGTAAATGAAATATCCATTGATTGATCTTGTAGGTGTTCTAATTATTAATAAATGATTCATACATATGATCGACGTCATAGTGTTGTTAGGTTTTTTTTAACTTGAAATTCCCACTAGTAGCGTGTAGTACACAGCCATGTTTCACCAGTTACATTTACGTCCCCTTATGGAGTAGGTGGTGACTCTATTGCCATACACCGGGCACAAATCCAGACTCCAAGGCGCATCTAGAAATTGTAATTTAAAAAAAATTCAGTAGTTCTCGAGCTGGAATTTGAACCTAGGACCTCTCGATCTAAATTCGCGTTTGCAACCAACATGACCAACGAGGCAGTCAATTATAATATAACAATTATTTCAATGAGACCTTACCTGTCCCGAACAGCCATCACAATGCCATTGACAGGGGCTTTCTTTAACATAGCATGGCACTGGTCCATGGTCATACCAGCCAGGGCAACATTGTTAATTTCCAATATCTGGTCTCCAAATCTAAGCCCAACAAGAGCAGCAGGGCTGCCAGCGGCAACATAACATACAAACACTCCTTTATTCACTGAATGGAGTCTCAAACCACATTTGCCATCTCGGTCCTTGCAAAGCACCACTTGTCTTATAGCCTGGGTTACAATTGCCTTCGCCAAAGTACTCGACTGATTAGATATAGGTGCTATCAAATTGCTTACTGCACCAGTTGGTTGAGCCTAAAAAAATGCAGCTCACATTAATATGTTGCAAACCTACATTTCAGTTATTCATTGGGTAAAAGCAATGACCTAGTTTGAATTTGCTGCCATATTGTTAAAAACTAAAAAAATAGAGTTCTGTTTACACAGAATGTTTATTTGAAAATGTAAAATTTATGACATTAAGTTCATAAATCATATTGGTCATATGACCAACTTCAGAATCAAAAAAGACTTGTATTTGTTTGTGGGTATTTTAAATTTTTGACAAATCCGAGTTATGTGATGACCTGATCTGATTATGCCAGATTTCTGCTTTGGGGATTTTTTAAACCTTGTATTTACCACAACAAACTACAACATTTGCAAGTCTTGAAAACAAGGAGTGAAGAAGGAATTGCCAATTTTAAGCCAGATTTTTTGACTGGCTCGTTGGTCGAGTGATTGCAAGTACAACAGCTGATCAAGAGATCCTGGATTGAATCTCAGTTTGGGCACTATTCAATTTACTAGTTGAAATTTGGAGTAGTGGCTTAGTCAGAATTTGTACCTGGTGTACGACAATAGGCTTACCACTTATTCTGTGGTGGATGTAAATGCAATTAGTGAAAGATTGAATTGCACTACACCCTGTGCATACCTCAGTGGGGATTACAGGTGTGATGTTATGTTTTATGTTTAGCTAACAATTCAAAACACCATAAAATGAGTATAAATGCCCAATGACTCAAGATGATCATTTGACCTGTATCATGTTTTAACTTAATGACATAAATTTCACACTTTCAAGTAAACTTTCTGTGAAACCGGAATCAAATTATGTTCGATTTAAAAAAAATACGTAACATCACGCTTATAATCCCCGAAGGGGTAGGTAGAGGAGGTAGTACACTCCCACTTTTCACCAGTTACGTTTATGTCCCAATATGGAATAGGTGGTGAGTCTATTGCCACACACCGGGCACATGATAATAAAATGGCAACCAATTCACATTAGATCATTATTTTTGCCCTCTCTATATAAGAAAACTTTAGGTATTGGTAGCCTAGATTTGATTCTTTATACGATATACTGACATTAGTTGATAAATATCGAGTATTTAATATACAAAATGGATCTATTAATTAAGTGGTACATAAAACCAGTTTTCCAATAAGAAAGAAACCGTAAGAACTTACTACTTGTACTTGATATTCTGGCATGTTCAGGGCTATGACGTCAGCGGATAGCTCGAGGCCCATATAATCATTCAGTGCGGGGTAC